>JADRCD010225231.1:32422-53798 GCA_019843815.1 Montemys delectorum | reverse complement strand
TTAACAGCAAAACTTTTAGGTATCTTATCAAGATCCTCCCTCAGAGGAACCTGGCCACCCCTTCATTCAAGGGGTTCTGGATCTGCAAACTGGCTCAAGTCTGGAAATTGATTCACTGGCCGAGACTGCCTTTTGCCATGATCCAATGTAGCCCTTCTTTCCTTTGTTTGAGAATTTTTCTGCTCATACAGGTCAAACAGATATGCAGTGGGCTTCCTATCTATTTCGTGCCTGGAAACACCATGATTGATTAGCCAGGACCAAAGGTCCAAACGAGTCATGCCATTATAAATTTCACCTCTCCTGTGCTGACCATTGTTGGTTATATCATTATAAACATTGTATTGTCTGTGCTGTCCATTGTAATAATTACGATCACCTTGTCTCTGGTGATTCAATGCTGCCACCTGGTCCTTGTTACCTCGGAGCCCAGTTAAAGCCATTGAATTTAATTCATCTAATTGAGCAGCAGCATCTCCAACCCTAAGGTCTGGCACAAGGAAAAGAGAAAAAACAAAACCCTTCAAATGTGCTGGTGACCTTCTCACCAGTTTGTGTCTTATAGGACTGGTAAAGGGCATATCTTCTGGACCTTCCCATTGTGGAGGATTAGGTTTTACACAATGTATCCACTCTAGCATTGCAATTTTCCTAAGCCTTAAAATCCCTTCATCAACACTAAACCAAGGGATATCAGGTATCTCTAACTCCTTTTCAGTAAGCCATCTTTTGATAAATGCTTCAGCCAACCATTCAAACAAACTTCTGACACCTTTTTTAACTGTACAAGCTTCCATATTAAACCTAGAATCTTCACTCAGAGGGCCCATGTCAATAAATTCAGCCTGCTCTAGTTTTATGTTCCTTCCACCATTATCCCACACCCTTAAAATCCATTCCCACACATATTCCCCAGACTTCTGCTTGAATGAATTAGCAAGCTCGTTAAGCTCCTTAGTAGTGTATCAAATTTCCTCATGGACTACACTTTCTACCTCCCCTTTAGGGGCCTGTTTTGCCTTGAGTCTGGATATAGGTCTAGAAGAAACTATTGGTGGACCTTGAGAAACATCAGTATTGTCTTGTCTGGCATTTTCTTCAGTGAAAGTCATTGGTGTCTTATCAGACTCTGGGGGATTAACTTCCTTGTGTGGGAAAGGCATTAATTCAAGGGGTGGGGCTGAGGGTACTACTTCCTCAGGTGGGGCAAACACTTGAGAATCTGAAGATTCAAAATTCTCAGCTTCAATGGGGTCTTCCCACACATCCCCATCCCAAGATCCAGGATCCCATTCTTTGCCAACTAATGCCCTTACTTTAACCACTGACACCCTCTCAGGCTGAGACTTGAATTTTTGCTGTAATTCAGCCAACCTTATAATGAGAGCTTCGGTTTGATTTTCTGCAGCTTGAACTCTATGGCTGCTGGAGAAAAGACTATCTTCAAGGACACACTTAGCAACTTTTAGATAATTTACTTTTATCTGGAGCCTTTCAATTTTATCACACAACTCCTTATTTTCCTTCATCATTTTTTCTTGAAATTCCTTATTTTCCTTCAGCATTTTTTCTCGAGATGCTAAGAGCAACCAACCAACAAAATCATTTTCCAACTTCTTTCCCATCTTGTAGAAAGTTTTGTACACAGAATCCCCTAATTCATCAAGATAATCAAGGGCATTAGCTTCTTTGAGCTTAAAATATAGTTGTGACCATGGGTCTTCAGTACTCTCTGAGCTCCCAGGAGGGAGAGAATTTGGAGAGGTTTCAGTAGTTGAAGGAGCTTATTGACAGGAGCCTGATATAGCTGACTCCTGAGAGTCTCTACCAGTGCTTGACTAATACAGAAATGGACTCTCACACCCATCCATTGTACTGAGCACAAAGTCCTGAATGGAGGAACTAGAGAAAGAACCCAAGGAGCTGAAGGAGTTTGCAGCCACATAGGAACAACAACAATATGAACCAACCAGTACTCCCAGAGCTCCCAGGGTCTAAACCACCAACCAAAGAGTACACATGGAAGGACCCATGACTCTAGTCACATGTGTAGCAGATGATGGCCTTGTGGGATATCAATGAGAGTAGAGGCCCTTGGTCTCCTGAAGGCTTGATGCTGCCCTCTAAGGGAATGCTAGGGCTAGGAAGCAGGAGTAGGTGGGTTGGTGAGCAGGGAGAGGGGGGATGGGATAGAGAGTTTTCAGAGGAGATAAAATTTGTCATGTAAATAAAAAATTTAGTTAAAAAAAAACAGGGCTGGCAAGATGGCTCAGCAGGTAAGAGCACTGACTGCTCTTCTAAAGGTCCTGAGTTCGGATTCCAGCAACTACATGGTGGCTCACAACCATCCATAATGAGATCTGATGCCCTCTTCTGGTGTGTCTGAAGACAGCTACAGTGAGTTACGCAGGAGTGAGCAGAGGTCCTAAGTTCAATTCCTGGCATCCACACACATGATGGCTCAGGGCCATCTGTACAGCTACAGTGTACTCATACACATAAAATAAATAAAATAAATCTTTTTAAAAAAGCAACAGAAACCTACACAACTCCAAATAGATTGGACCAGAAAAGAAATTCCTCCTGTCTGTAATAATCAAAACAACAAATACACAAAACAAAGAAAGATTATTAAAAGCAGTAAGAGACAAAGGTCAAGTAATGTATAAAAGCAGACCTATCAGAATTACACCAAACTTCTCGCCAGATACTATAACAGCCAAAAGATCCTAGGCATACATCATACAGACTTTGAGAGAATAGAAATGCGAGCCTAGGCTACTTTCTACCCATCAAAACTCTCAATTACAATAGATGGAGAAAACAAAGTATTTCATGACAAAAACAAATTTATACAATATCTTTCCCCAAATCCAGCCCTTCAAAGGATAATAAATGGAAAACTCCAATGAAAGATGGAAACTACACCCTAGAAATAGCAAGAAAATAATTTAAAAAAAAAAAAAAACAGAAAGAGCATAGCCACATAAACATTATTCCACCTCAAACAACAAAAATAACAGGAAGCAACAATCACTTTTCCTTAATATCTATTAATATCAATGGACTCAGTTCCCCCAGTAAAAAGACATAAACAGACTGGATATGTGAACAGGACCCAATATTTTTTCTATGTACAGGAAATCCACCTCAGTGACAAAGATAGACACTACCTTAGAGTAAAGGACTGGAAAACAATTCTTCAAGCAAATAGTCCCAAGAAAAAAGCTGGAGTAGCCATTCTAATACAGAATAAAATTTACGTTCAACCTAAAGTTATCAAAAAAGATAAGGAAGGACATTTCATACTCATCAAAGGAAAAATCTATCAAGAAGAATTTGCAATTCTGAACACCTATGTTCCTAAAGCAAGGGCACCCACAGTCATAAAAGAAATTTTACTGTAGTTCAAAACACATGTTTTATTTCACACAATAATAGTGGGAGACTTCAACACTGCACTCTCATCAATGGACAGATCATTGAAACAGAAACAAAACAGACACAGCAAAACTAACAGAAGTTATGAACCAAATAAATTTATCAGATATCTATAGAATATTTTATCCTAAAACAAAAGAATATACCTTCTTCTCAGCACCTCATGGTACTTTCTCCAAAACTGACCATATGATGGGTAGCAAAACAGTCCTCAACAGATACAAGAAGATTGAAATAATATCATGCATCCATCCTATCAGATTACAAAGGACTAAGGCTGGTCTTCACTAACAACATAAACAATGAAAAGCCCACATACACATGGAAGCTGAGCAAAACTCTACTCAGTGACAACTTTGTCAGGGAAGACATAAAGAAAGGAAATAAAGACTTTTTAGAGTTAAGTGAAAATGATGCCACAACATACTCAAACTTATGGGACACAATGTAAGCAGTGTTAAGAGGAAAACTCATAGCTCAGAGTGCCTCCAAAAAGAAACTGGAGAGAGCATACACGAGTAGCTTGACAGCACATCTGAAAGCTCTAGAACAAAATGAAGCAAAAACACCCAAGAGGAATAGGTGACAGGACATAATTAAACTTAGGTGAAATCAACCATGTATAAACAAAGAGAATTATACTAATAATCAACCAAAAGAAGATCTGGTTCTTTGGGAAAATCAACAAGATAAATAAATCCTTAGCCAGACTAAGCAGAAGCCACAGAGACAGTATCCAAATGAACAGAATCAGAATTAAAAAGGGAGAAACCAAGGAAATCCAAAAAATCATCAGATCTTTCTACAAAAGCCTATACTCAACAGAACTGGAAAAATCTAGATGAAATGGACAAATATCTAGACAGATACCTGGTACCAAAGTTGAATCAAGATCAGATAGACTATCTAAACAGTCCAATATACCCTAAAGAAATAGCAGCAGTCATTAATAGTCTCCCAACAAAAGCCAACCAGGACCAGATGGGTTTAGTGCAGAATTCTATCAGACCTTCAAAGAATACATAAATCCAATACTCTTCAAACTATTTCACAAAATAGAAACAGAAGGAACACTACCCAATTCATTCTAGGAAGCCACTGTTATGTTGATACCAAAAACACACAAAGACCCAACAAGGAAAGAGAAGTTGAATCCAATTTTCCTTAGGAATATTGATGTAAAATTACTAGATAAAATTCTTGAAAATCAAATCTACAAACATATGAAAACAATTATCCATCATCATCAACCATCTCAGAAATACAGATGTGGTTCAATATATGGAAATCCATCAATGTAGTTCACTATATAAACAAACTCAAAGAAAAAACTACATGATCATCTCATTAGATGCTGAAAAAGCATTTGACAAAATCTAACACCGCTTCATGATAAAAGTCTTGGACAGATCAGGAATTCAAGGCCCATGCCTAAACATAGTAAAAGCAATATACAGAAGACCAGTAGCCAACATCAAATTAAATGGAGAGAAACTTGAAGCAATCTCACTAAAATCAGGAACTAGACAAGGCTACCCACTCTCTCCCTACCTATTCAGTATTGTACTTTAAGTCCAGGCCAGAGCAATTAGACAACAAAAGGAGATCAAAGGGATACAAATTGGAAATGAAGAAGGCAAAATACCACTATTTGCTGATGATATGATAGTACACATAAGTAATTCCAAACACTCTACCAGAGGATTCCTACACCTGATAAACAACTTCAGCAAAGTGGCCAGACATCAAATTAACTCAAACAAATCAGTATCCTGCCTATATTCAAAGGAAAAACAGGCTGAGAAAGAATATAGGGAAACAACATCTTTCACAATATTCACAAATAATATAAAATACCTTGGTGTGACTTTAATCAAGTGAAAGATCAGTATGATGAAATCTTCAAGTCTCTGAAAAAAGAAATCGAAGAAGATCTCAGAAGATTGAAAGATCTCCCATGCACATGGATTGACAGGATTAATAATAGTAAAAATGGTCTTTCTTGTTGAAAGCAATCTAAAGATTCAATGCAATCTCCATCAAAATTCCAACTCAATTCTTCACAGACTTAGGAAGAGCAATTTGCAAATTCATCTGGAACAACAAAAAACCCAGGATAGTAAAAACTATTCTCAACAATAAAGGCACCTCTGGAAATCACAATCCTGGACCTTAAGCTGTACTACAGAGCAATTGTGATTTAAAAAAAAAAAAAACACTGTGTAGTATTGGTACAGTGACAGGCAGGTAGATCAATGGAACAGAATTGAAGACCCAGAAATGAACCCACACATCTATGGTCACTTGATCTTTGACAAAGGAGCTAAAACCATACAGTGGAAAAAAGACAGCATTTTCAACAGATGGTGCTGATTTCAACTGGCAGTCAACATGCAAAAGAAAGCAAATCAATCCATTCCTTTCTCCTTGTACAAAGCTCAAGTCCAAGTGGATCAGGGACCTCCACATAAAACCAGATACACTGAAACTAATAGAAAAGAAAGTGGGGAAGAACCTTGAGCACATAGGCACAGGGGAAGTTTTCCTGAATAGAATACCAATAGCTTATGCTCAAAGATCAGGAATTGACAAATGGGACCTCATAAATTGCAAAGCTTCTGTAAGGTAAAGAATACTCTCAATAGGACAAAATGGCAACCAACGAATTGGGAAAAGATCTTTAACATCTCCATATCCAATAGAGGGCTAATATCCAATATATACAAAGAACTCAAGAAGTTAGACTCCAGAGAACCAAATAACCCTATTAAAAATGGGGTACAGAGCTAAACAAAGAATTCTCAACAGATGAATATCGAATGGCTGAGAATGAACTAAAGAAATGTTCAACATCCTTAGTCATCAGGGAAATGCAAATCAAAACAACTATAAGATTCCACCTCACACAAGTCAGATTGGCTTAGATAAAAAAACTCAGGTGACAGCAGATGCTGGAAAGGTTGTGAAGAAAGACAAACACTCCTTCATTGCTGGTGGGATTGCAAGCTTATACAAACACTCTGGAAATCAGTTTGGTGGTTCCTCTGGAAATTGGACATAATTCTATCAGAGGACCCAGCTATACCACTCCTGGGCATATACCCAGAAGATGCTCCAACATGTAATAAGGACACATGCTCCACCATGTTCATAGCAGCCTTCTTTATAATAGCCAGAAACTGGAAACAACCCAGATGTCCCTCAACAGAGGAATGGATACAGAAATTGTGGTACATCTACACAATGGAGCTCTACTCAGCTATTAAAAACAATGAATTTATGAAATTCTTAGGGAAATGGATAGATCTGGAGAATATCATCCTGAGTGAGGTAACCCAATCACAAAAGAACACACATGGTATGCACTCATTGATAAGTGGTTATTAGCCCAGAAGTTCGGAATACTCAAAGTACAATCCACAAAACACAAGAATTCAAGAAGAAGGAAGATCAAAATGTGGACACTTCAGTCCTTCTTAAAAAGAGAACAAATACCCATGGAAGGAGTTGCAGAGACTAACTATGGAGCAGAGGCTGAAGGAAGGACAAGCCAGCCTGATATAGCTATCTCCTGAGAGGCTCTGACAGTACCTGACTAATACAGATGTAGAGGCTCATAGCCATCCATTGAACTGAGTACAGGATCCTCAATGAAGCAGTTAGAGAAAAGACCAAAGGAGCTGAAGGGTTTGCAGCCCCTTAGGATGAACAACAATATGAACTAACTAGTACCCTAAGAGCTCCCAGGGACTCAACCACCAACCAAGGACTATACATGGTGTGACTGATTGTTCTGGCAGCATGTGTATAGTAGAGGTTTGCAAAGTCGATCATCAATGGGAGGAGAGGCCCTTGACCCTGTGAAGGTTCTATGCCCCAGTGTAGGGTAATGCCAGGGCCAATAAGTGGGAGAGGGTGGGGTGGCCAGTAGGGGAAGGGGGGAGGCAACTGAGGTGTTTTCCAGTTTGTTTTTTTTTTTTTTGGGAGGGGAAACTGGGAAAGAAAAAAATCATATGATATGTAAATAAAGAAAATATCTAATAAAAAAAGAAAAAATTCTTTGTGGTGAACACAAGTGTAATACCAAATTTTGTCATAGCAGCTCCTTTGAGTGCACAATGTCATCAATGAAAGTCACATGGGAGTTGGCAAGCAAGGATCAAATGCAAACCTGTGTTGATATGTGCTATGTCTTAGATGGGACCAATGTTAGAATACTGTGGAGGATGTGTTCCCACCATCTCACTATACTTTTCCTTGGGTTTCCCTATACTTGATGATTTCAGTTGAATAACTTCCCACAGAGAATAGTGTAGACGTCAGCAAGGGTTTATTATGGGATAGCATGAGGAGTTCTTAATGGCACAAGTGAGCAATGGCCAGACTCCATTGTGGAGGAAATCACTGTCCAGGGATGAAAGCCAAAGAGCTTGTTGTTTTCCAAAGAACCTTGAACAAGCCACTTTCCCAAGGGCTATTTTCTAATCATGGTACTGACATGTCCATATATATTTACCCTTAAGGAAGGGGATGGCAGTATGTCTTGGTTCCTTAGTATATAACTTTCTTCTAGGTAGTTAGTAACTTACAAAGGTGATAGGTTACTAGCAGGTCAGAAACTCCTGTCTCCTAGCAGGGCCAGATGGGCCTCACATATCACACTATTTTGAATTAAAGTCATGTACTAACAGTTTTAAAAGAATTATGGAAAGAAAATAATACATATAAAAGAACAGAACTCTTCAGCAAATGGAAATTCCTTCTGTTACCTGGGCCACATGGAAGCCTTATGATCTCCTTGTCCTCCATATTGTCTAGTCTGTGTCTAGACTTTTATAAGTTTCCTTTGTAATCCGAGGCAGAAGAGTTGTGCAACTCTCCCCATTTTTAGTGTTCTAAAAAGGGCACATATGGGAGATTCAAACTAGTTTTGAAGGAAAGCATAGGGGCATACACTCTGGCAAGTGCTGAAATATTTTATTAATCCACAAACACACCGAAACCTTTCCCTTCTGGAAAATATTCTTTGAGATAGAAATTTAATCCTATTTTCACAATCCTATGCTTGAACAAAACTCTCCCTGCTACAATCTCTGTCTACTAGTTAGTTTGGTAGTTGAAATTTCATTGTTTGGTTACTTAGAATCTTCAGATGCTATTCTGGATTTTACAAACAATAGACTGAGGGGGAACACCAACCTTACTAACCTTCATACCTTTGTTCCCTTTACTACTTATTAGATGGTGTCTCATTATCTCTAAACAGCTGGAGTGTGATCAGCTTCCACCTCTCATGTCCCTCATATCATCCCTTGGCTTGGTAGCATATGGATCTATATGGTTGTGCAGCAAAGCCTCATCTTCTGGTAATGATGTGCTTCATCTTGATCCATGTCCTTCAACAGCTTGGGTCCCACCAGACTAGAGGCAGTGAGAAAATGAAGAAAGGACAGGCACACAAACATATAGAGGAAAGCTAGCATTGACTTGGGGGTCTGTGATGGAGAAGCTGAAGCACCCTGAGAAGCTGCGTATATCATGTATATCATGTTCAGTTGAAAGAAGTGGTGTTATTGAATACAGAGAAACGCAAAGCAGTTTATTGCATACAGTCATGCAGGTAGGCAGGGAACTGCATACAGTTGAACAGGGAGTCAGATTTAGTTGCTCTCAGGAGTAACTGTCTTTTTAGGGTATCAGTCTTCAGGCTGTAAATATCTGGGCAAGGGGAAGCTACAGTGAAGGTTCTCTGCACATGTAGAGAGCTGTCTGAACCGCGCCCTAAGATGGCGCTGGCTTCTGCTCCTTGCTGGAGTGCTAGAGCTATAAACAACACTTGATTTGGCTGTGCTTGTTTGCCTGGCTTGCTTCTGTGTTTGGCAACGTATCTGCATGCACCATGTGGCCTACTGAGATAGGCTCAGGATAGAGCATTTAAGGGCCTGGGGGATTGCCCTCAGGGGAGAAGATAGTCAGTCAATAAGTCAGTCAAGAAGTGAGAAGTCAGTCAGAAGATAGTCAGAAGATAGTCAGATAGATAGTCAGCCAGTCAGTCAGAAGATTAGTCAGTGAGAAGATTAGTCATTCAGAAGAAGATGTTCAAGGTTCCTAAAGAGCCCTCGGGTCGTGTCTTTCTTGCTGGCCAAGACAGTCGAGACATGCACACACTGAGAACATTCCTATTTGGACAAGAGGAAGGCTTTGCCATCCCACTGATCTTTAACCAGGGAAGGATTTGCCCTTGTCATGGGTCTATGCCACTAGTCATTGACAGCACTGTGCCAATGTCAAATTACACACATTCACTCATGGTTTGGCTAGTTTCCTACAGGACCATTCATGAGTCACATCATCCTTTACCTCTATGAAATGTTCTAGTTCATTTGGCTAATGGCACTGTCATGGTGGGAAAGCATGCCAGCAAGCAGCAGGCATGACCACTGGAATAAGAAACCAAGAACTCACATCTCTCTCTCTTTTTTTAATGTGGAACAAGTTCACTAGTTTTATACTGCTTCTTTCTGAATCTTACTTACATGCAAGGTGACTAAGAAATTTCCTTCCAGAGTAAGAATTAATCCTTAGTCTTTTTGCTCCTTTCCTTAATATACAATATTAAGCAAGTCTCTAGACTACCATTCTCTGTCCTCTTAGGCCTAGGTCAGTTTCTTCTGATATCAGTGTTACTGATGCACCTCAAATGTAGGCTGTGACACTGTTCCAGGCACAGTAATAGATGTCAGTGTGGCCAGATGTCAAGCTGCTGAGTTGGACAGCTTTTCTGTATCCACTGTTCTGTCCTCAAACTTTCTCTCCCTCCTTCCCTCTCCCTCCCTCCCTTCCTCTCCTTCTCTCCCCCCTCTCTCTCTCCTTCTCCCTCCCTCTTTCCTTCCCTCCCTCCCCCTTCTCTCTTTCCCCCTCCTTCTCTGTCCCTCTCTCTCTCCCTCCCGTCCCTACCTCCCTCCCCCCCCTCTCTGTCTGTCTCTCTCTCCTGGATGTCCCATCTCCTAGTTCCTACCTCTTCACATTGGCCATATGTTTCTTTATTGCCAGGTGATATTTAAAAGAGATTCTCATTACAAAAATTAAATTTAGATGATTGAAATATAGACAAAAATGTGTGATTAATTTAAAAAGGTTTCATAACAATAGCAAAAAGTTGTGAAATAACAACACAAATAATTTTATGGGTCTGGGTCCCAACAATATAAGTAACTATATTAATGGGTTGCAGTGTTAAGCAGGGAGGACCACTGCTCTAGAACATCTTGTTGTGTCACCTCCTTGTAAGCATCCTGTCCAAAATACCCTGGTATTTCAATTTCTTTCTATGACTAAGAATTTTTCCCCCCAAGATGGAAGACTTTTAACTCTGAAGGAAACTGCTAGATAACATACTTATAACAATGGATTTTCAGCATTCCATTTACTACTTGTTTGAGTTGGCCAAGTTGTTCAAACTGCTCCAGTTTAGTTGCCAGTAAAATGTCTCCTATAAAAGAGCTTAATTCAATAAGAATGAGAATCAGATGAGTAAATATGGGTAAAGCAGAGGTAATTGTGACTGACTGTAATTAATATTAATAAATATTGGATAATTATATTAGAAGAAAAGACAGGGTTTCTCTGTATAGCCCTGGTGATCCTAATTCACTCTGTAGACCAGGCTGGCCTCGAACTCAGAAATCTGCCTGCCTCTGCCTCCCAAGTGCTGGGATTAAAGGCCTGTGCCACCATCGCCTGGCTTTCCTCTACGATTTTGTTGAAGACATTTTCGTGTCCTTTGAGCTGGGAATCTTTGTTCTCCTCTATTCTTATTATTCTAAGATTTGGTCTTTTCATTGTATTCTGAATGTCCTGGATGCTTTGGGTTAGGAGTTTTTTATGTTTTGAATTTTCTTTGACAGCTGTATCAATCTCTTCTACACCCGAGATTCTCTCTTCTATCTCTGGTATTCTGTTGGTAATACTTACATCTGTGATTTCTGACCTCTTTCCTTGGTTTTCCATTTCCAGGTTTGCCTCCATTTGTGTTTTCTTCATTGTTTCTACTTCTACTTCTACTTGGATTGCTTTATTCAATTCCTTCACCTGTTGCTTATGGTCATGAGCTAGCCTTTCACAATCTGCATATCCCTGGTGTTTGTTGATCTAGGTGATTGTATAGAGTCTGCTTCTTTTGTCCCTGGGTTGCTTCAGGTATCCCAGTAGGCCTGCAGCCCTGGCTGTATCTGTGGGGCCTTCCAACTAGGGGCTCTTCACAGGTGCAGAGAATCTGCTGATATATTGCCCTGGCTGCTGTAGATCTCCTGGGAGGCCTTCAGACTATTGGGTCTTCAGTGGAGCAGTCAAGCTGTTGTCCAACTGCCCTGAGTGCAGCTGATCCTTAATTGTTCTGAGAACAGCAGATCCTCAATTGCTCTGAGAACAGCAGATTCTCAACTGCTCTGAGTGTAGAGGGTCCTCAACTGCACAACTTCTCTGAGTGCAGAGGGTGCTCTAGAATGGATCAGGATATGGTGTCTTCAAGGGAGCAGAACAACTAGGAGTACATGTCATACTGCTGAGCTCCATGTATGCTAGGCTGGACTGAGTATCTGTATTCAGTGTGCTTCTGCCCTCAAACCCCCCCTCTCTCATTCTCTCTCTCCTATGTCTCATCTCCTATTTCTTGCCTCATCACATTGTCCATAGGCTTCTGTATTGCCAGATGATACTTAGAAGATATCCTCATTACAAAAAAGAAATTTAGATGATTAAAAAGTAGACAAAATGTATGATAAATAAAAAGGATTCATAACAGTAACAAAAGTACAGTTGTGGAGTAGTACAAAAATTATTTTATGGGTGGAGGTCCCTACAACATGTAGAACTATATTAAAGTATTGCAGTGTTAGGAAGGGTGAGGATGAGTTCCCTAGAATATCTTGTTATCTCACCTCCTTGTAAGCATCCTGTCCTAAAGTATCTTGGTGTTTCACTTTCATTCTAATACTAACAAAGTTTCCCTCCAGGATGGAAGACTTTTAACTCTGATGGAAACTCATATATAACACACATAACAAGGGATCTTTGCCATTTACTAGTTGTTTGAGTTGACCAAGTTGTTCAAACTGCTCCAGTTTAGTCATTAGTTAATATCCCTTTAATAGAGTTTAATTCAGTGTGAATAAAGATCTGATGAATAAATATGGTAAAACAGAATTGTGGCTGACTGTAGCAAAATTACTAAATTTTGGGTAGCTTTATTAGAAAAAAGATTAGCAAAGTAGATGCAAGCATCAAGCTTATCTGTTTCTCATCATTGCTTTTAGTAAAGCCTTTATCTACTATCTCTTGATGAGACTTTTTTTATGGTTTTTAAGACAGGGTTTCTCTGTGTAGCCCTGGCTGTCCTGCAACTCACTCTGTAGACCAGGCTTGACTTGAACTCAGAAATCCGCCTGCCTCTGCCTCCCAAGTGCTGAGATTAAAGGCATGCACCACCACCGCCCGGCTTTGATGAGACTTCTAAATGTATAGTACATTTATAGTTTCTTCTGAGTGAAAATATCTGACACTTTGTGAAACAATGAGGCTTATGTATAACCTAGATTTGAAGATCAAGGACCCATGTTGGCTCTGTTTAAAGCATCATGGTACCTTGGGACTCTTCAGTAATGTTTGTAGAACAGTAATAATGAGAATGAAGGGGAAGCATCAAGCTTGCTCTGTGAATGATGTCAGCACTGAGATTTAATCAGGATTTCACTGAAAATGCATCAGTTTTCTGAGCTCAGCAACTTCAACTCATCACTGTGCTATGGCCATCAACATAATTTCCTCTGAAATCTCCATGAAGACCAACCTTTGATAACAGCATCTCTTGATAGAAATTTGGAGTTACAGTCTAACCATGATTTTTGTAACGATCCTTGTCGAGCTTCCTATGCAAAGCTTTCATCCTTTCATGATAACCTCAATGTCCTTCCTCTATTGGATGTCCAGTTTCAGCCTCCAGATAAATTTTATTCTGGTAAGGGTTCCTCTTAGTGAGAGCTCACATCTTGAACCCATTCATAGAACAGAGCATGAATAGGAGATGTTATTAGAATTTTTTCTTTTATTAGATATTTTCTTTATTTAAATGTCATATTTCCCAGTTTTCCCTCCAAAAAAAGAAAAACAATCCCCATTCCCTCCTCTCTCCCCCTGCTTGCCACCCCACCCTCTCCTGTTTATTGACCCTGGCATTCCCCTACACTGGGACACAGAATCTTCACAGGGCCAAGGGCCTCTCTTCTCATTGATGACCAACTTGTTCATCCTCTACTGTACACATGCTGCTGGAGCAATCAGTCCCACCATGTGTACTCCTTTGTTAGTGGTTTAGTCCCTGGTAGCTCTGAGGGGGCTAGTTAGTTCATATTGTTGTTCATCCTAAGGGGCTGCAAACCCCTTCAGCTCCTTGGGGCTTTTCTCTAGCTCCTTCAATGGGGACCCTGTACTCAGTCCAATGGATGGCTGTGAGCCTCTACTTATGTGTTAGTCAAGTACTGTCAGAGCCTCTCAGGAGACAGCTATATCAGGCTGGATTGTCCTTCCTTCAGTCTCTGCTCCATAGATAGTCTCTGCAACTCCTTCCAAGGGTATTTTGTTCCCCCTTTTAAGAAGGAATGAAGTGTCCACATTTTGGTCTTCCTTCTTTTTGAGTTTCTTGTGGTTTGTGGATTGTAGTTCATATATTCTGAACTTCTGGGCTAATAACAACTTATCAGAGAGTACGTACCATGTTATTAGAATTTTAGATTGAACCTGTACTAAGCTGCTTTCATTGGTCCATGGCTTCCTCCAAAAGACATCCAGTTGTGCCTCTCTCCCTCAACAGTTATTGAGGGAATTATCTCGCATTATTTTTTTAAATTTACTTGTAAATATTACTCACAGCTGGAATTGTGAAGCAGAAAAAAGTGGATCTTAAGGCACATAGAACCAATACTACATGGAATCCAGATATTCCACATGAGGACTAACCCAGAAAATGGATGCCTGTTAACACTGGAAGGTGTGAGCCTCAGAGATTATGGGCAGTCCACAGGAGACCCAAGAGTTTCTCACTCCAGAGGAGACTCATCACAAAGTATAAAATTGTTTCAGATTGAGTACACCAGAGGTTCAAAATGAGCAAACTTTCTTGGTGCAAGCTTTCTGATCCTTCCTGCAACTATTGCAAGATAATTCAGATAAAGTTTGTGCCCAGCCCTCCCCAGATGGCTGTTACCCAGATCACAGGGAGTAAGATCAAAGGCAAGGAAGATGCTCCACTGGGATGCCAGGTCTCTCTGCTCTTCAATGAGAACTTGTCACCTTCTACAGACACTAAAATTACAAATTGCTGATCTGCATTAAAACTCCCTTAACCCAAGCCTGCGTAGGATATCCTCAAGCACAGAGTACTTGTCTGCCACTTCTATCTAAGTAAGTGCCCTGCACCCAACTGCAGAATCACAAGGAGGTTTTGTCCTAGGCTGGTTGAGGGAAAAGTTATTCCTGGGCTACAGGAAGGTTTTCAGATTCTGCAATGGAGAAGCTGAGCTGTGACATCCTCTCAGTACAAGGTACTGTGTTCTGGATGGGTAATAAACATATTTTCTTCTGAGGATATTCATTTTCTGTAAATCCTAAAATTCATAAATTTTTCACACTTTTGGAATAAGCACAGATTTTTGGTTTGCACTCATTTTCTAAAGTAAGTTGATTGTGTGTGTCAGCACTTAAAGTCACACAGTGAAGTTCCTGGTTTATTTTCCCTACAGATCTTCTTGTGTTACCAAGGAAACCTTAAACTCACATCTTAATGTGATGTCTTCAGATCTGTGTTTGTCTAGAATTATTATTGTACTTGACTTCTTTAGTTTGACTAATTCAGAGATTTGAAGCTGTGGTGGTTTGCATATTCTTGGCCCAGGGAGTGGCAGTATTAGGAGATATGATTTTGTTGCAGTAGGTATGGTTTTGTTGCCATTGTGGGCATGGACTTTAAGGCCCTCGTCCTAGCTGTCTAGAAGCCAGTCTTTTTCTGTTTGCCTTTGGCATAAGATGTAGAACTCTCAGCTCTTCCTGCACTATGCCTGCCTGGTTATCACCATGCTCCCACCTTGATGAACATGTACCAAACCTCTGAATTTGTAACTTACTGCCAATTAAATGTGGTCCTTATTAGAATTACCCTGATTATGATGTCTGTTAATATCAGTAAAACCCTAAGTAAGACAGAGATTGGTAGCAGGGATTGGGCTATTGTGATAGGCCTGACCATGCTATTGTTTAGAAGAATGTGGATTTTGCAACTTTGAATTTGGAGTGCAGTGGGATGTTGTAAGTGAGATTAAATGGCCATCCTAATAGGAATATGAAAGACTTCTGCTGAGGGTGATTTGAACTGAGGAAGCTTGGCGCTAGAGGTTTCAGAAGAGGATGAGTATATTAATATGTGACCGAAGCCCTTTGGAGAAGGCCAGAATATCAGATGTGGAGCCCAGAAACTGGAATGAGAATCTGTAACATTGAAGTTGCTTTTGAGAACTCAAGGGTCAAGCTGCCATAGGTCTGAGATATCTGCTGAGGAAATGTACTAATGGAAAGTGAAATAGCCCAGGAAAAGGAATTTATTGCAGTCAACAAAGATGAAAAAGGAGTTGGATATCAGAGTGGTTTCACTTTGACATCAGACATAGAGATGAAGAGTTTGGAGTTTGCCCAGATGGTTTCCTGTCTTGCTTTGGGGATTACAGATAAGGGATTGGAAGAACTTGAAGACAATTTGAACTTCAGAGTGTTTACATGTTTGAGACTGCTATAGATGATTAAGACATTGGAAATTGGCCTAAATGTGTTTTTTTTTATTATACTATGGCCAGGTATTGCTCCTGTGATTGAAATCTATAGAGGAAAGAGGGTGGAATGTAGTGTTTTGAATATGGATGGCCCAAGGAGGTATTGCCATATTGGAGTAGGTATTGCCTTTTGAGGAAGTGTGTCACTGTGGGGGTTAGCTTCCTGAAAATAGTCTTCTCCTGTTTACCTTTGGAACAAATGTATAACCCTCAGCTCCTCCTGAATCATGCCTGCCTTGACCCTACCATATACTGTCCTTGATGATAGTGGACTGAACTTCTAAAAGTGTACCTGGCCTCAATTAAACGTTGCCCGTCCTAGGGTTCCTTGGTCATGGTGTCCCTTCACAGCAATAAATCACTAAGGCAGAAGCTTTCCAAGGAAATGAAGCTGTAGGGTCAAAGCTGCACAGCGGGTATGCTCACAGTTTGCTGCATCTTACTCAGTTCATCTAGAGCTACTAGAACTCAGAGGCTGTTTTTAGTCTGTGTTCTGCCCCATGGATGTCTCAGTTAATGGACATGGTTGCCAGTTATGAAATGTCAAGTCTATGCTGAACTTGGCCGTGGTTTCCCAGGTCCTAAGAACAGGAACGTGCGACCCCAGAAGCTTGGGAGAAAGAATTGCAAGGCATTCAAGTAATGGTTAAACCTGGATTTTGTCGCTTCTTCTACATCTGGTCTCTCTTACTACCTCCCACAATTCCCCAAACTGTCTTTTCTCATGGTGTTAGGAAAAAATAAAGAGAAATCTATCTCCCTTTTTGTTACAAAGAGTCCATTAAAGCCACTTGGCAAGAGGCCTGTAGTCCCTTCTTGATCACAGGATCCATCACATCTCAGCTTCTGTTAGGAAAAGTTTCTCCTGAAGCATGATTGGGTGTCTGTAGTAACAGCAGGCTTCTGTGAAAAACTTCTGTCAAGTCTATGACAAGGTTCTTTGGGATTTTCTGTCTCTTCACCATAAGCACACACTGTCTTCTTGGCATTTACTGAAGATGTGTTTTGAAATACTGCAACATTCTTGCTGCAAGTGTGAGCCTTACTTGCACACATGTTAATAAAGGTTTTCAGCCACTTCTTAACCCAAATATTCTGCATGGTTTCCCCCTTCACACCCCCACATTTACTTTTCTTTATTTCCTCTCTGGACACAGTGTTGCTATCCGCTTACTGATGGTTTTCCTTGTCTGAGGCACTGGTGGCTTCTTCCACACTGTCTTCCAAGTAGTTGGGCAAACTGAATTGTTAGATGAAGAATACTTCCTGATAGAACTTTATTCTAAACAGAACCTGTTTTCATGAAGCAAAGCCATTCCCACTTTCCCAAGCCTCAGTCCATTGTACAGGAAGGCAAAGCAGGGGTGAGAGTGATGGTAGAGGTGAACTGTGTGACAATGACAAACAAAAGCACACAGTTTCATAAATATAGGGACATAGAGGTGTTGATCAGACCTGCCTTCAACCCTGCTCTTTACACACCCACTCAACATCAGTGTGCAGGTAGGCTGCATCCATGGTATAGAAGAGAACAAAGACACTGCTGATTTTCTCCTCCCTGGATGCAGTACACCCACAGGGCTATAAGCACCCAGCATGCAATGGCTTCTAGAGGGAGGTTTCTCTCTTCCATTCTGCTCTCTACTATACCCCTCCATATGACAAGGTCAGGTCATTGTTGTGCTGAACACTGGTCACTTGTTTGAGGCCTGTTGATGATGCCATGGATCTCCTGCTGTCTATGATTTGTGTAACTGAAGAATGACACAGTGTGTATAGTCATGGGTTCCTGGCTCCACACAGATCAGGGGGCTGTCTCTGTGCTCCTGAGCAGTTGAAGCCCTTACATAGTTGCTCTTTCAAGGAATGCTCAGGATTTTTCTGGACATTTACTGCTCCAGGTGCATTTTGTTTTCCTGTTCTTCCCTCTAAGACTTTCCTTCCTCCTGCCCAACCTATTTCACAAAGCCAAATTATTAAATGTTCTTAACAACTATCCATACTAGCTCTGAACTATAAATTCTTACCCAGTGTTTATGAATTTTAACATTTTTCTCTATTTGGTTCATTTCATATTTCTTTGATTTTTAAGATTATAGTACAATTATATGAGCTATCCTTCCCCCTATCTATCTTAAATCTGTTCCAAATAACCCTCCATGCTGTCCTTTGCTTGCAAGGCCTCCATTTATTACATGATATGTGTTCTTAAACATATAATTACAACATGCTCAATCTCTGTAATGTTACTTGTATGTGTGTTTTCAATGCAGATTTTGATTTTGGACACTCAGTTGGTGTACTTATCCCTCTAAGAAGGATCGAAGCATCTATACTGTGGTCTTCCTTCTTCTTGAGCTTCATGTGGTCTATGAATATTATTTATGTGGGTATTCCCAGGTTTTGGACTAATATTCACTTATCAGTGATTGCATACCATGTGTGTTTTTTTGTGATTGGGTTACCTTACTCAGGAGGATATTATCTAGTTCTATCCATTTATCTAAGAATTTTTATGAAGTCATTGTTTTTAATAGCTGAGTAGTACTGCATTTTGTAAATGTATCACATTTTCTGTATCCATTCCTCTGTTGAAGGACATCTGGGTTCTTTCCAGCTTCTGGCTATGTTGTGGATGGTCATGGTGCTGACTGAATTTTGATGTTATTTCTGCTTTCTCAGGAAAGGCTATCTGGACCTAAGAATGAGTAGAGTACTCAGGTGATGTTTTGTGAACCTTCCTCCAAAATGAATAAAGGGAACAATTAATGGACAAGTAGAAGGGACTTCTGGTTTGGACAGAGGAAGAGATGAAGCAGGAGAGAGTTAAAAGTTTTTGGACAGGGATAGTGACAGGAGAAGATGTAGCTGCTAGTGTCTCCAGGTTTCAGTGGTGGATCTGCTAGGATTTGCCAGCAGAGGATTTGGATTTAGTATGGCTTTCAAGATGAGGATTTTAATTGTTGTGCCCAGTGATTGAGTTACCATTGCTCCTGAACTACGTGAACTATGTGGTGTTTTCCTTCATGTGGTGGTTCAACTGGGTTCCACAGAGAAAGGTATACAGCACATATCGCAAGTCACACAATAATACTTAAAACAGCCCAGTCTCATTAATGGACAAATCGTGGACACAGAAAAGAAACAGAGATGGTGAAACTAACAGAAGTAATGAACCAAATGGATTTAACAGATATCTATAGAACATTTCATCCTAAAACAAAATAATGTACCTTCTTCTCAGCACTTCTTGGTACCATCTCCAAAACTGACCATATAATAAATCATAAAACAGGCCTCAACAGATATAAGAAGATTGAAATAATCCCATGCATCCTATAGATCACCATGGACTAAGGGTAGTCTTCAATAACAACAAAAACAATGGAAATCACACATACACTTGGAAACTGAATAATGTTCTACTCAATGATAACTCGATCAAGAAGAAATAAAGAAAGAATTTAAAGACATTTTAGAATTTAATGAAAATGAAGGCACATCATATCAAAAGTTATGGGACAATGAAAACAGTGCTAAGAGGAAAACTCTGTATTATTTTCTAGTTTGACTAGATGCCCAGAGGTCAGGAACTATCAGCTTCCTCCTGTCCACAACTTAGACTGTATTTCCTTGTCCCCAGACACGAGTCTCAGAGCATTCCTGAAGCCCAGAACCAACATTGGAAGCCTTGGGAAAACACAGTCATGCCCCTTGAGTTGGAAGGGTTGAATGCGGGCCTATGGTGTTCTGTACTGGATTTCTTGTGATGCAAAGAGAAATTTTCCTTATAAATATTTAGAAGATTTTAAACACTTTTGCTTCTTGTTAATATACTATATTACAGTACAAGATCAAAAAATCTATGAAATTATTTCATCTCATACCTGTGATTTTCAATTGATCTTTCTTTACTATGTATCTCAGAAGTTTTGTTTGTTTTTTCTATAATATTATGTGCCTCATATGTCCTAAATGTTCATTAAAGGAAATGATGAGTTCTACATGAAATATCCACTGTACTCATGTCCATTGGGTAGGCTTCTCTGAAATCTGGGGAAGCCTACTGCACCCAGAAGGAGAAGGAAGACTCCTTGGAACCTATAATTCAAGACTGGGTGACATTTCATTTAATCATGATCTTAGAATGGAATGGCTCTAAGAGTATTAAAATTGTGGTTTTATTTTCCACCCTGATGTTATATGTCAAAAGAGAGAAAAATAAGAGTATATTCACACTGATATTTGATTCTTGAGGTCTTTTCTCAGAAGCATCAGGGTAGAAGATTAAGACACAGGTTGGATGCAGAGTCCTTTAGAATTTAGAGAAAGACCAGGATTTCAAACTCTTTGGAATGGGAACTTGGCTCCTTTATTCTACAGTTTTGGTTATTTTTGTCTTTTCTGTTTAAGGCAGGGAAAGAGCTGATCAGTCATTAACCGAACTGGTTTGTCTCTCCCAGTCTGCATGACAAGGCACTGAATAAGAAAACCATTAGCTCACACATTTATAGCGATCATTCTGAAAAAGTACCATGTCTGTTGGGTATGTATATAGTATGTTCTTTCACACATAGAGTCCTCTGACACAGATACAGGACTGACTCTCCATATGTTCAAAAGGAAGTGACTGAAACTCTGAGTGCTTAAGCTGACATTCTGAGGAAATGGCAGTGAGTAGTATTTCCTCAGAGTCCAAAGTGGTAATCATTTGTTCTGGAGATTTTTTAAGACTATTTGGTCTGACCAGGCAGTGTTGACACATTTCTTTAATCCAACCACTTCAAAGGTAGAAGTTGGAAGATCTCTGAGTTAGAACTCAGCCTGGTGTACACAGTGAGTTCTAGGACATCCAGGGTAAACAGAGAAATGTTTGAGAAACAGAGCAAGGAAAATGAGGGGGGAGAGTCAAGAGAAAAAAATTGGTATGGGGGTGAGGGAAACAGACACACAATCATACACACAACACATATACACAAACACACACACACACGCACACACACACACACACAGAGAGAGAGAGAGAGAGAGAGAGAGAGAGAGAGAGAGAGAGAGAGAGA
>JADRCD010225231.1:0-32412 GCA_019843815.1 Montemys delectorum | reverse complement strand
AGAGAGAGAGAGAGAGAGAGAGAGAGAGAGAGAGAGAGAGAGAGAGAATGGAGAATGAATATCTGGCCTCGTGATAAAGGAGCAGAACAAAACAGACACTGAAATAAAATGACCCTGTCCAGTAGAACCCACAGACACACCGTCCTCCAGAGGGTACATTTCTACACTTGTGCAAAGTTCTCCATCCCAATTCACCAAATATGTAAAGTTGTTCTGTGTCTGACAATCAAGTGAGATGTAGCTCTTAACCAAGAAGAAACCGAACTTGTGGACCAGGAGAGGGAACGATTCATAGAACTCAGGGAAATGTTAAATGTACAAGAAAGTTTATGTACCCAATGGTACACACAATTCAGCCATGATTGGAAAGCAGTGGGACAGTGGAGACAGTGGGGATGGCTTTGAGATAGTATGAGCTAGAGCTGAGTTGGTGATGTGGAATCAGGATGAGGTGACATCTTGTTGCTAGCTCGGCATTGGTTGGCATTTCTGACTAATGCTATATTTTGTAATGAAAAGTTTTCTCTTTTCTCCTCAGAATTTTGCTATTTTCTTCCCACCCACATACAATGAATAAAGCCAACTTACTCCACATTGACACAAACATAAAAATCACCTTATTCTCTGAATTGAGTGTTGGGATCTCAGCTAACAGTATCCTTTTTTTTGCCCACTTCTGCATGCTCCTTAGTGAGAACAGACCTAAGCCCATTGATCTCTGCATTGCTTTCCTGTCCCTAACTCAACTAATGATGCTTATAACTATGGGCCTCATCACTGTGGACATGTTTATGTCTCAGGGGAGATGGGATTCTACCACGTGCCAATTGCTTATCTATTTGCACAGACTTCTGAGGGGCCTCACCCTTTGTGCTACCTGTCTGCTGAATGTCCTTTGGACCATCACCCTTAGTCCTAGAAGCTCCTGTTTAACAAAGTTTAAACATAAATATCCCCATCACATCTCAGTTGTCTTTATTTTCCTCTGTGTTCTCTATATGTCTTTCAGCAGTCACCTCTTCATATTGATTATTGCTACCCCCAATTTGACCTCAGATAATTTTATGTATGTTACTCAGTCCTGTTCACTTCTACCCATGAGTTACTCCAGAAAAAGCATGTTTTCCACACCAGTAGCCATCAGAGAAGCCTTTCTCATTGTTCTCATGGCCCTGTCCAGTGGGTACATGGTAGCTCTCCTATGGATACATAAGAAGCAGGCCCAGCATCTTCATAGCACCTGCCTTTCTTCAAAAGTGTCCCCAGAGCTAAAGGCCACCAGGACCATCATGCTGCTCATGAGCTTCTTTGTGGTTCTCTACATTTTGGACACTGTTATCTTCCACTCAAGGATGAAGTTCAAGGATGGCTCAATATTCTACTGTGTCCAAATTATTGTGTCCCATAGCTATGCCACAGTCAGCCCTTTTGTGTTTATTTGTACTGAAAAGCGTATAATTAACTTTTTGTGGTCAGTGTGTGGTAGAATAGTAAATACTTGATTATGCAGTGATGGGTATGGACTGTTAATATAATCCAATATGTTGTCATCAGAGCTATGGATTATCACATAATGGGAACATTCTGTGGCTTAAATTGATATATGGAATCATTTTTTTTCTTTTAAAACTGTTTACTTTCTCTATGGATGACAATTATATAAAAGAAAATTAAGTCGCAAACCCTCTCAGATATCACATGAGGTTTCTTTCTCTCAGTGTCTTTTCAAAGGAGATTTGTGAGGCAGCTCTCATTTGTTCTGGGTTTCACATTAGATTTAAGTTGTCAACAAGGATATTTTCTTTTTTCTTTTTTTTTTTTGAGACAAGATTTCTCTGTGTAGCCCTGGCTGTCCTGGAACTCACTCTGTAGACCAGGCTGGCCTTGAACTCTGAAACCCACCTACCTCTGCCTCTCCAGTGCTGGGATTAAAGTGTGTGCCGCCACTGCCTGGCTTAAGGATATATTTTTAATTATCTTTGGTATCACATTGCTTTTAAGTTCTGAACAAGGATATATTTTTAAGATTTAACTGTGTTTGTTTGTATTTCTGTGTGTATGTATGTTTGTGTTTGTGTGTGTGTGTGTGTGTGTGTGTGTGTGCATGTTTGTACTTGAGTGCAGATGCTCATGGAGGACAGAGATCAGGTACCCTGGAAGTCCATTAGTAGGCACTTGTAGACTGCCCAGAGTGTGTGTGTTTGTAGACTGTGAGTCTTCTAAGGGGCAGCATGCTTCATTGCAGAGCCATCTCTCTGGCATATTCCATGACTTTTTCTATGTGACATCCATGACATTTCCAATAATTAATTTGCCTCAGTTGTTCATATTTGGCAAAATACATAACAAAGCATTATTGTGAGAGCCATTTATCACCTGATCCAGAAAATACACACACACATGGAGCCAGACTTATATCCAGAGAATTATATTGTCATTTGTATAACAATGCTCAGATAGCCAGATTTAAAATCTCAAAAGGTAGAAATAGCAACTGTCTGGCGATGTCAGGATGTAGGATAAGATCATAGTCTCTCCATGCTGAGGAATGTTAGACTTAGTCCTCCAGGAATATCTTGAACATGTACCCTTCCAGAGACACAAACAGTGAATCACAAAGGACAGATCTTAGAGGAGTCAAATTGAGTGATTATGATAAACAGAGTAACTTACATGGGGTCAAAACATCCATGTTTAAATAGTAAATTAATAATACATAATCACTTAGCCATAGTATCAATAAACACCTTGAGGACCATTGGCTTGTAGCATGCCTGCATACTTGAGATTAAAGCAAACCTCCCCAGAGCACACTTCATGCAGGGGAACACAAACTCAGCCACATATTTTACATAGCTAGACTCTCAGAAACAAACACATTTTACAACGCTGAACATATCCAGAGACACACTTCACACAGTAAAACTGTTATCTGTTACTCAAAGTAAGGAAATGTCACCTATATGCACCCCATCAAACCTAGAATCCAATTATTTCAGTGCTGACATGCCATGCTCACTCATCTACTCCAGTAAAGTCTACAGTATCAGGGTTGAAAGCCTGATCATGGACAAGAGGCCTTATGACTTCAAAGGGAGTTTGTGCCTCCTGGGTGTTCAGTCAGTCCTTGGCATCTCCTAACTCAGATGTGTTTCTGATTAGTCTTTCCAATCGTCAACATGCCTTCTTATTCAGGCATAAAGATACCCCAAGAAATGATGCATAAATGGCTAAAAGTTAAGATTCGGTGTTCTTCCCTGGCCAGCACAGCATTCCAATATATCCTAATTTATTACCAACCTGTCATTAGCATGTAATTTCTCACAAGGAAGCTGTCTTATCAGACAGGGTGTCCTCAGATTTAGCAACAGAGGTCAGACTCTATTGCTACTGTAAACATAGTTATAATTCTCAGAGCAGTTCCACAGAAGACAAACATACCAGAGAGTTTAGCTTGGGACTGCCAAAATAGCCCCAGCGGGAAGGGCACCACTGCTCTTCCACTTCACACTTGGATGACTGATCTTACTGACCTTGATGTGACTGTCACTTGCCTACATGACTTCTGTCTTGCTGACTGATCTTACTGACCTTGATGTGGCCCTCACCTGCCTATGTGACTTTTGTTATCTCCCCTGTTTGCTGTATACTATATAAGCCTGGTACTTGTTTTGTGCAAGGACTTGGACTTAGACTAAGACTTATTTAGACTTAGACTCGTTCATTCAGATTCGAGCTCTGAGCCTCATACAGTCCGCAGCCTCCCAGGCCCAGAGTGCTTGGGCCCAGGGGGTGCAGTGCCTGTCCAGAGAGGTGACTGCTTTAGATCCAGTGTGTTTCAAGTGGCCTCAGATGTACTTCAACTGCTGAGTGGCCAGATTTTTCATTTCTCATTTGCAATGACTGTAAAAGTCTGATGCCATTTTTAAGAAATACATTCAGATCCTGCACTTCCATGTGTCATCTCTGCCATCATTTCTTTGCCTATGCCTTGTCAACCTGACTAGGACCCTGTTGCCTGTGGGTTGTGGGAGGTCCAGACTGGCTGGCTTGTGGCACTGACACTTACATATAAACTAAAGAAATGACTGGAAACTGATTGGAAGTAAGAGAAAGATTGGAGAAGACCTGTTATGTGTTCTGTCCTCACTTTGAATGAAGTCTCAAACAGGGTTCATGTCAACAAATGGAATGGTATTTAACTAGGTGACCTGAGAGAATACTTAAAATATCAAGAATGGAGGATGAAGAAAACACACAACTCTAAGTTGTACAAAACACATGACCAGCATTGGGTCTGGTGGAACAGGTCAGTAACCCTGATGTTGAAAGAGCAGGATAGCAAGTTCAAGATCAGCATGAGCTATAGAATAGAGTCTACATTACTAAACAACAGCCACAAAAACAAAACAAAAATAAGAATAAGAATGTTTAAAAAAATCCCCAAATAGATTGGGTGTTGATGGCACATGTATTTAATCCTAACACTCAAGAGGCAGAGGCAGAAGAAATCTCTGAGCGGCAGGCTATCCAGGTCTAAATATTGAGTTCCAGGATAGCCAGGGATATACAGAGAAATCCTGTCACAGAAAAAAAGTATAACATATATATATATATATATTACTTATATATATATATATATATATTACTTATATATATAATACATATGTATTATATATGTGTGTGTATATACATGTATACATAAATACACATATACACATATACATACATACACACACACACACACACACACACACAAACACACATAAACCCAACCAAGCCAAACCAAACCAAACAAAAATATTCCCAAACAAACACATGGACAATATGCACACAGAAAAGGATTAATCTGCCTTCTAATTACTGAGTGAAGAGCATAAAACCTACCAAAAGTAGATTGTTTTTCTCACAGGAAATACCCTGATTGGAGCTGGTTCCCACTCTATTTTCCCAGTTCCTCCAAATCTCCCCTCCTACCCATACCAACTCTACTTCTTTCTCTCACTAGAAAAGAACAGCCATCTAAGGGGTAATAATGAAATGTAACGAAACAATATATAATAAGATAAAACAAAAAAATCACAACCAAGTTGGACACATCTAATGAACAGAAGGAAAGGGCCCAAGAGATGGCACAAGAATGAGGGACAAGGACATTCACATCACAGGAGTCTCACAGAAACACTAAACTGAATGCAGAGGACTTGATGCAGACTCATGCAGGTCCAGTGCTTGCTGCTTCAGTCCATGTGAGTTCAAAGGAGATTTGCTCAGTTGGTTTAGAGGTTGTGTTCTCTTGTTTTCCTACATTTCCTCTGCTCTTCCACTCTTTCTGTCTTGTCTTCCATGGGGTTCCCTGAATTCTGGTAAGAGATATTTGATGAAGGCATCCCACTTGAAGCAATGTGTTCCCAAACTCTGTCTCACTGTCTCTCTGTGTCTCTGTCTCTCAGTCTCTCTCTGTCTCTCTGCATAATGTCTGCCTGTGGGTCTCTGTACTTGTTCCCAGCTGTTACAGGATGATGATTGAATAAGGCACTCATCTAGGAGTACAGAAGAATATAATTGAGACATTTTATCTGTACCTTTTTTTAAGACTAGAAGTATTTAGTTTGACAATCAATCCCTGGTCTATCTAGTTTCTGGGTCTTGCTCACTGAAACAGTGTTTGGTATGGGGTCCATCCATGGTCCTTAAGGCAAATCACACACTGGTTGGCTACTCCTACATGTTTTGTGCTAGCATTGCCCTAGGTTGTTTTGCTGTCATGAGAGCATCAGAGGGAAAAGGTTTCATGGCTAGGTTGGGGGTTTACTTTCTCTTTTAGTATCCTAAAGAGAATCTTCTCAAATGAAAGACACTAGAATGTAGGGTAAAGTTTCTACATAGGCACCAGCTTAATCTCTCCATGTTCAATGCCTTTTGTGGGTGTTTTCTTTAGTAAAGGCACTTTGCTTTCTTTTTATGAACACAGCCCTTTGTCTTAGCAACTGCCTGGATTCATTTGAGATTTCCATGGGACAGTAAAAGAGGACACCTGAGGGGCTTCTCTGACTTCAGCACACGTGAAAGGACACCCCACATGCAAAGAGAGAGATAGAGCAAGAGAGACAAAGACTGAGACAGAGAGACAAACACAAAAACATAGAGCAAACCTTCTAAATTTAAATAGGGAATAAGAGAAGGAACATAATGCAGCTTTGACCTCAAGAATTGTCATGAAAAATTTGGTCTTGCAGGATTCTAATTAGTAGAAAAGATAAATCGAATGTGAGGCACTAACATATGTGTATTTTCTGTATTATTGAGAAAATAATTTGTCATTCAATAACTCAAAAGGGCAATTTTGGGAGATGTTACACATCAAAACACCACTCACATCATGAGCAGTCATGTCACAATTCATGCTTTGATTCTATTACTGAACTTCTATGACCCTTTAACAAAATAATGTGAGCTCTGCATGATGCAAACAGAGCATCTGGAGAAAGACTGCAACTCATTCTCTCTACATTCAGAATTGATCAAAGACACTGATGAAGGGATCTATGAAAACAGACTGCATGTTCAGACTGCCTGACAAGTGAGAATATCTTCAGAGACTTAAACGTTAAGAATACAGGTAGAAATGAATAAACTCTGAAAAGTTTAAAACCATGAACAGTACTTGACTTGGAAAGAGGGGTAGAGACAGAGCTCTGTATGTTAAAGCTAGCCTAGTGTATATTTTGAGTTCTGGGCCACCATAGGCTACATGGTGAGACACTTTCTAAAAAAAAAATTAGGAGAATATATATTCCTTCCTGCTACCCAGTTCTCTCCAGAATCGTGTTTCCATCTATACTGTGCAATTAAATGTTGACAGAAGACAAGAGTTGGTTATAGCATTTTATTTAAATTATATGTAATAAATTAAAATCACCCCATGTGACATCATTGTACTTTTTTCTACATTTTGTAAATGAGTCTTTCACTGAAGCCAAGTTTAACCTTGAACTTACAATCTTCCTGACTCCAACTCTGGAGCCATCACATAATTCAGGCATCAGGAGTGCACCACTGGGCTTGATTGAATACAAATTTCAGATACATGTCACCAGGTCCCTTCTGTCACAGGGCACATATGCTTTCCATAACTGTGTGTTAGCTATGCTGGAGATGAAGTCTGTTCCTGCTTCTGTCAGTGAGTATGTTGCTGAACATTCAGGATCCTCATGGAGCAGACCCCAGCTTGGCCTCAGCTATGTCCCTCTGTCTGTGTAACTCTGGCTCTCCAGAGCTTTCTGAGCTCTCTTCACTCCATCTAATGAACAGAGAACTCTTAGGAGGACCAGGAGTCCAGAATCCTGGAAGAGAGCCATCATGATGATGAAATTGGTCAGAATTAAGACTAAGGAGTAAATTGAGAAAAGCCAGGCTGGTCTATTTGGTGCAAACTTTCTGATCTCTCCTGCAAGTGTGGCAAGGGAGCTCACCTAAAGTTTGTGCTCAGTACTCCCAAAATGGCTGTTTCTGGGACAGAATGAGTACTATGACAGGCAGTAAACATGATCCATTGGGATGCCTTATTTCCATACTTCTAAGATAGAATTTTTCACTCTCCTCAGACACAAGAATTACATGCCACAGAGAGGCATTAAAGACTCCCTTCACCTCTGCTTGTGCAGGATCTCCTCTGGTACTGCTGCCAAGTCCATCAGGGTAAGTGATCTGCGTGCAAGTGCACAATCAGAAGGTGGTCAGGACCCAACCAGGCTCTGGGAGCATCAGCTTTGAGGCCTTACAGGGAGTTTCAACATCTGCTGAGGATACAGTCAGTTCTGATGGCCCTACAGCACAGAAGACTCGTTTCTGTGTGGGAAATGAGTATATTTTCTTCTTAGCATACTCATTTCCTTATCTTAAAGTCTTTCAGAATTAATTTAGGGTGCACACTTATTCCTATGAACTAAATAAGTCACGATCAATAGCTCACAAGGTACATACATTTTATTAATTTACTTATTCCTAAGACAAATCATGAGACAATCAAAAGGTCTAGAGACCTCACTTTAATTAAATATACTCAGTTGTGTATCTATCACTTCAGTACATGCAGTAGAGCTGTTTTGAAGTAAATTATCCTGTTCTTATGTTGTTTGAATTATTTTTTATTTTTTATCTTTTATTGCATTATGATGAGAAAAGTTACATGATTTGAATTTATCTGAATTTGTTAACATTTAAAAACATATTTTAAGTAAATGGAACTGCATCACATTCTTGTTTCCCTTTCATACCACAACTCCTCCCAGAGATCCCCCTTCAATACCTACAATATCTTTTTGTCATATTCTTTCAAATTTATAAAATATTATATCAATAAAAATGAGTATTATAAAAATTGTATGATATAAAACAACAATCAATTTAACAGTCTTATGTAGATGCTTGTCTACAGCAAAAGTGAAAATACATGTTTTTCTCAATATAAATTTTAAATAACTCCAAACATATAAACTGTATATTTCAAAATAATACATCACTACTAGTATTTTCTTAAATGGAGATAAATATATAATGTCTTTTTATTTGTTTGTTTTGTATTTAGTAGAGTTCAAAATCTTGGCTCTTACTGTGATACAAGCTCTACATAAGAACAATTTTTACACGTTAGATTTCATAGTAATAAGGCTGTACTTCAATGACCTTCACATCACCAAAGGATTTTACCTCCATCATAGCTAAGCTGAGAGTTGACAGTTCTGCTGCGCCAAGGAATGAATTGTAGGCATGATTTTTGGATAAAGACTTTCTGCTATGGTCAAAGCTATTTGACTTGAGTGATTGTCTTCATTCTCAACCCACAAAGAACAGGTCACATTCATTTAAGAAATGGTTTGTGTATTAAGATAGTCTATCCATAAAGTCATTCACCAACTGTTTCAATGAACAATGGTTCTACTTGGAGAGTGGCACAAACAGTAGGTGAGCGTAAAAATCCAGTTCATTGGCTGTGATAATTTGGAAAGGCATTCATCTCAGAGAAAGAATAACTTATAAAGTTCTCTCCTTCAAACTTGATACAAGAGTTACAAATTTTAACCAAAGCATTCAGTCTCGCTCTTTGTTGTTCCCTTACAAACCCCTTCCCAATTTAATTGTTTATGTTTCTTTTGGGTATATAAATACTTTTGAAATATGTTAGCAGTTCTAAAACCCATAGTATAGTGTAAAAACATGAAATAAACAATACTACTAATAGAGAGGCTGAGATATGAGAAGCAAGATTTCAAGACCCTTATGTTGTACACAGCAAGACACTTCACGAACAAGCTGAAACTGTATATGCATTGTGTAATATTGAACTTACTTCTCCAATTACTAACTTAAAGAGACCATTGGATGACAATCAACAAATTTCTAGTTCCTCATATTTTTGGTTTTAAATTGATTAGGATATGTTGGTAATATTAATTTTCATATTAAGGTATTAAGAAAAAGTAATTCTTACTTTCTGTTGTTTTTGTTGTAAGAGGTGGGATTAGGTTTGTGTGGATTTGTTGAAAGATTACTTTCTTGCTTCTTCTAGGGTGTAGTCTTATTCATTATGTTGACTTTTTCCATCTATTATCCCTTGTAGGGCTGGATTTGTGGAAAGATATTGTGTAAATTTGTTTTTGTCATGGAATATCTTGTTTTCTCCATCTATGGAAATTGAGAGTTTTGCTGGGTATAGTAGCCTGGGCTGGCATTTGTGTTCTCTTAGGGTCTGTATGACATCTGCTCAGTGTCTTCTAGTTTTCATAGTCTCTGGTGAGAAGTCTGTTGTAATTCTGATAGGCCTGCCTTATATGTTACTTGACCTTTTTCCCATATTGCTTTTAAAATTCTTTCTTTGTTTAGTGCATCTTGTGGGGTTTTTTTTAAATTTTTTATTACATATTTTCTTTATTTGCATGTCATATAATTTCTCCTTTCCCAGTTTCCCCTCAAAAACAAAAAACAACAAGAACAAACCCCTGTTGTCTCCCCCTCCCCGTGCTTGACACCCTGTCCTCTCCCACTTATTGGCCTTGGCATTCCCCTACACTGTGGCACAGAACCTTGACAGGGCCAAGGGCCTCTCCTCCCATTGATGATCGACTTTGCAATCCTCTACTATATACATGTTACCAGAGCAATCAGTCCCACCATGTGTACTCCTTGGTTGGTGGTTGAGTCCCTGGGAGCTCTGAGGGTACTAGTTAGTTCTAATTGTTGTTCATCCTAAAGGGTTGCAAACACTTCAGCTCCTTTGGTCCTTTCTCTAACTCCTTCATTGGGGACCCTGTGCTCAGTTCAATGGATGGCTGTGTCCATTGTATTAGTAGGGGACTGTAAGAACCTCTCAGGAGACAGCTATATCAGGCTGTATTGTCCTTCCTTCAGTCTCTGCTCTATAGTCTCTGCAAATCCTTCCATGGATATTTTGTTCCCCCTTTTAAGAAGGAATGAAGTGTCCCCATTTTAGTCTTCCTTCTTCTTGAGTTTCTTGTGGTTTGTGGGTTGTTCTTTGTGTATTCTGAACTTCTGGACTAATAATCACTTATCAGAGAGTGCATACCATGTGTGTTCTTTTGTAATTGGGTTACCTCACTCAAGATGATATTCTCCAGATCCATCCATTTCCCTAAGAATTTCATAAATTCATTGTTTTTAATAACTGAATAGTACTCCATTGTGTAGATGTACCACAATTTCTGTATCCATTCCTCTGTTGAGGGATATCTGGGTTGTTTCCAGTTTCTGGCTATTATAAATAAGGGTGCTATGAACATGGTGGAGCATGTGTCCTTATTGCATCTTGGAGCATCCTCTGGGTATATGCCCAGGAGTGGTATAGCTTGATCCTCTGGCATTTGGTGTTTTTATTATTATGTGATGAGAGGTATTTCTTTTCTAGTCCAGTCTATTTGGAGTTCTATAGGCTTCTTGTATTTTCATGGATATATCTTTCTTTAGGTTAGGGAAATTTTCTTCTATAATTTTGTTGAAGATATTTACTGGCCCATTACTTTAGAAATCTTCACTCTCTTCTATACCTATTATCCTTAGGTTTGGTCTTCTCATTGCATCCTGGATTTCCTGGATGTTTTGGGTTAGGAGCTTTTTGCTTTTTGCATTTTCTTTGACTGTTGTGTCAATGTTCTCTATGGTGTCTTCTGCCCCTGAGATTCTCTCTTCTATCTCTTGTATTCTGTTGGTGATGCTTGCATCTATGACTCCTGATTTCTTTCCTAGTTTTTCTATCTCAAAGGTTGTCTCTCTGATTTCTTTATTGTTTCTATTTCCATTTTTAGATTCTGGATGGTTTTGCTCTTTCCTTCACCTGTTTGATTGTGTTTCCCTGTAGTTCTTTAAGGGATTTTTTTTGTTTCCCCTTGAAAGGTTTCTAGCTGTTTATTGTGTACTCTTGTATTTCTTTGAGGGTGCTATTTTTGTCTTTCTTAAAGTCCTGTATCATCATAATAAGTGATTTTAGATCTGAATCTTACATTTCTGGTGTGATGGTGTGTCCAGGACTTGCTATGGTGGGAGTATTGGGTTCTGATGATACGAAGTAACTTTGGTTTGTGTTGCTTATATTCTTATGCTTACCTCCTTCCATCTGGTTATCTCTAGTGCTACTTGCCCTTGCTAAATCTTACTAGAGCCTGTCCTTCCTGTGATCCTGGTTGTGTCAGAACTCCTCAGAGTCAAGCTGTCTCTGTGACCCTGTGATTCTGGGATCCTGTGATTTTAGGCTTGTTATAGCACCAGAGAATGGAGCTTCCCTTGGGTCTTTTGGGACTGGCTGTGGAGCTTGTACCCAAGGTCTGCTCAGGACACTGGCTGGCCCAGACAGATCATAAGGAACCTGAGTCACTGGGCTTGTAGAGTGTCTGTATGCCTGGTCCCGCTGCTCCCAGTTACTCCTGGTATTGGGACAGATGTTGTGTCTGGGCTTGTTAGAGCACCTGGGAGTGAAGCTTCCTCTGGGTGTTGTGGGACTTGCTGTGGAGCTTGTGCCCAAGGTCTGCCCAGGGCACCAGCCCAGAGACACCAGAAGGAGCCTGAGCCACTGGGCTGGCAGTGTTCCTGTGTGCCTGGTCCCGCTGCTCCCAATTACTCTCAGTGTTGAGACAGATGTTGTGTCCTCCTCACCTCTGATCTTGGCATGTTCGAGCGCCTGGGATTGGAGGTTCCTTTGGGTGTTTTGGGACTGGCTGTGGAAATTGTGCCCAAGATCTGCTCAGGGCACCAGCCCAGAGAGACAGGAAGGAGCCTGAGCCACTTGTTTGAATTATTAAAAGATTTTAAATCTCTGTGAGTAATGAAGGTTGCTGCAGAGGACAACCTCACAGGATTATATCTTGCCACCTAGAGTTTGTGCATGGTCACTATTCTTCCTAACTCACTTTCAGAAATCAAAAATTGGTGGAGTCAGTCCCTGAGGCTCTGCCTACCTGGTAGGAACCGTCACAGAGCGACAACGATGGTGATTTTGTTAGGACACTAATGACTCAGTTACATTGAACTGTGGCAAGCTCACTTCCCTGACTCACTAAGACCAAAAACAAGATGTCCTGGAAAGAGCTGGTTGCCTGTTTGGTCTTTTGCTGTGTTCTTCCATGTATTGTGTGAAATTTTTTATAATGAAAAATCATGAATTTCATTTTGTTTGAGAAAACATTTGGACAATGAATCCTGCTCTGTACACCTGTCTCTACTTGATTTTCAGGTGTTCCAATGAAAACAAAGTTTATTCACAGATAGATAACACACTGTATATTAAGAAATAAATCACACAAAAGGTGACATAGGTTTGTGAAAGTTGGTCTCATGTGAGAGATTGAAGAGGAAACAGCTTAATGGACAGATCAGGATAATGATACACTCAGGTTGGAAGAAGTGATCAAGAAAAACTCCAACTTTCTTTTGTTATACTCAGCAATAGAAATGTCTCCTGCAGGAGGACAGAATTAACTTGTCCTGAACTGCAGAGTTCAAGGAAGCCAGGAATGCAGACACAGGACCTTCCTGTAGTTTCTGCAGTCTGGGCGAGACTTGTAATGTCTGGCATCACCAAACAAGCCTCTCACAGATGACAAATTCTCAGGACAGTGATGTGAACTTGTTATCTTGAGGGAGATAGAGAGTGGAATGGGAAGGTGAAACGCCTTTTCACATGCCCTGCAGGATGCTGCTTATGGCTCTGTGTGTGCACTGATCCAAGGAGAAGTAGGAAAGACAGACACATCTGTTTCCTCCTCTCAATGTGAAGTTAGCCAGCCCATCTGGTGTGCAGAGGTTTTGTGAAGCTCATGGCTTATGTCAGGAAGGATCAGCACTGGTCTACTCTCACATTCATAGATCAGTCACCTTTACCACGTCCTCATGCCCAACTGATCTGTGAACTAATGTGAGATAGATGCAGGGTTTGTATGGGGAAAAGACTTCCACCTGCACATGGGATTAGGATGAGGTGGAACTGAACAATGTTCTCTCTTTGTTACATATTTATATCTGGAAAACTTGGAAGACACAGGAAAACTAAAATTAGGAAGACACAGGAAGACTAATGTTGTGCATCAGAAAAGAAAGCCACCAGCAAGCAGGTGTCAGCTCTATCCAGGGACACCATGAAGTACAGGAACTACAGGAATGCCATATCAGAGGCCTGAAGAACATCTGTGCTAGGTAATGATGTCTACTTTTGAAAAGAATCTTGACAATAAATATAGATTTTTTTTTTAACTAAAAGCATGGTGGATAACACTTGGGGTTCAGACTTACAGCTAGGATGTTGACCAATATTTTAGCACATACACAGAAACACAACAGAGTTAAGTGCACTTTTGAAAGACAGATTCAGGAGGCTTCAGAGAAGCCTCAACTCAGACCATGCTGTCAGCCTGGGAGACCACAGCCTGCCAAAGACTCTGTTTTCCTTTTCAGCTCAATGAGGAAACATCAATCAAGATCACCTCTCTGAACAGCTCTCACCCTTCCTCTTAGTCTTAGTCATGTCCGCAGGAAGCAAGACATGTGTTTGTGTGCCTGTTCTAATAGGTATATCAAAAGATGTAGATGGAGAAGATTTGAAACCTAAGCACAGAGCAGGGCAGGATGTGGCTTAATTGACTTTCTTTGACTAGAGTAATGAAATGATTGACAGACACAAACTTTGTTTCTCTTAAAATCTTGGAATTTGGATCCTGGTTCTTTAGATACCAGGGGCAGACATTACTATAGTATAATTAATATCTAGGAACCTCATCAGGATGGTCACTTCACAAGACATGTGTAGTACACACACAAAAAAGAGCCAAGAGCATTGAAAGTGAATCTGGATAAAATAATTTCAGGAGAAAATATTGGTGGAAACATTGAAGTAATGGGTTGTTGTCCACAATAGGATGATTCTGATACATTGAGGACATTTCCTTCCAAACACACTGGAATTATTTTTGATTATTCAAAATAAAGGTGTAGCATACATCATAAGGAGTTTTGTTTCAGTTAAGAATATAACAAAAGCAATACCACAGCACTCCATATTGCCAGAGAGAGCTGTTCTTCCAGGAGTGAAGACAAGAATGTGAGCACAAATAAGACCACCACTTCTGTTCAGAGGGATCAGCCCATAGCCTTCAGGACACAGGAACTGAGGAGCAGTGTGGGACAGAAGATTTCTGTTTTCTATCTTTACTCTGAGATGATCTCAAACAACAGTGCTCCATATCCACCAGGAGAGGGCTGGTCTCCCAGGAATACTGGCATACCTTTGAGCACAGGTAAGACCACTAATTATGCTCAAATTCTTGGCCAAAGAGGGACCTGCCCAAAGACATCAAGACACAGGAAACAAGGAACAGCAAAGAACAGGATCCTTATGGTTTCAGGAGTGTGATACATGGGCTCACAGGACAAACCACAGTCAGAGACAGCAAGACCAGCTAACAACAGAAATGACCAGATGGTGAGAAGAAAGTGGAAGAACATAAGCAACAAAAACCAAGACTACTTGGCATCATCAGAAACCTTCTCCCAGCACAGCTACCCCTGGATATCCCAACACATCGGAAAAGCAAGACTCTGATTTAAAATCACATCTCATGATGATGATAGAGGATTTTTAGGAGGACATAAATAACTCCCTTAAAGAAATACAGGAGAACACAGGTAAACAGGTAGAAGACCTTATAGAGGAAACATAAAAATCCCTTAAAGAATTACAGGAAAACACACACACACACACACACACACACACACACACACACACACAAACAGGGAAAGGAATTGAACAAAACAATCCAAGATCTAAAAAATAGAAATAGAAACAATAATGAAATCACAAAGGGAGACAACATTGGAGATAGAAAACCTAGGAAAGAGATCATGAGTCATAGATCCAAGCATCACCAATAGAATAAAAGAAACAGAAGAGAGAATCTCAGGAGCAGACACTAACATAGAAAACATTGACAAAGTCAGAGAAAATGCAAAATGCAAAAAGCTCCTAACCCAAAACATCCAGGAAATCCCAGGACTCAATGAGAAGACCAAACATTAACATAAATTTAGAAGAGAATGAAGATTCCCAAAGAAAAGGGCCAGTAAATATCTTCAACAAAATTATAGAAGAAAACTCCTCTAACCTAAAGAAAGAGATGCCCATCAACATACAAGAAGCATATAGAACTGCAAATAGTTTGGACAAAAAAAAAAAAAAAGAAAGAAAGAAATTCCTCTCAGTACGTAATAGTCAAAACACCAAACACAAAAAAAAAAAAAAAAACAAAGAAAGAGTATTAAGAGCAGTAAGGGGAAAAGGTGAAGTAACATAAAAAGGCAGACTTATCAGAATTACACCAGACTTCTCACAAGAGACTATGAAAGCTAGAAAATCTTGGGCAGATGGCCTACAGACCTTAAGAGAACACAAATGCCAGCCCCGCCTAATATACTCAACAAAAATCTCAATTACCATATATAGAGAAACTGAAATATTCCATGACAAACCCAAATTTGCACAGTATCTTTCCACAAATCCAACCTAACAAAGGGTAATAGATGGAAAATTCCAACATACGGAGGGAAACTATACCCTAGAACCAATAAGAAAGCAATCTTTCAACAAACCTAGAAGAAGATAGCCAAACAAACATACTTCCACCTCTAACAACAAAAATAACAAGAAGCATCAATCACTTTTCCTTGATATATCTTAATATCAATTGACTCAATTCCTCTTTAAAAAGACATAGACTAACAGACTGGATATGTAAAGAAGACCCAGCATTTTGCTGCATATAGGAAACACATCTCAGTGACAAACACAGACACAACCTCAGAGTCAAGGACTGGAAAGCAATTTTCCAAGCAAATGGCCCCAAGAAACAAGTTGGAGTAGCCATTCTAATATTGAATAAAATCAAATTTTAACCAAAAGTTATCAAAAAGGAAAAGCAGGAAACTCCATCTCATTGAAGGAGAAATTTTCAAAGAAGAACTCTGAATTCTGAATATTATGCTCCAAATACAAGGGCATTCACATTCACATTCACAAAAGAGACTTAAGTAAAGCTCAAATCACACACCTCACACAATAATAGTGGGAGCTTTAAAACCACACTCTCATCAATGGACAGATCATGGAAAAACAAACTGAATAGAGGCGCATTGAAACTAACAGAAGTTATGGACTAAATGTTCTATAGAACATTTCAGCCTAAAACAAAAGAATATAACTTCTTCTCAGCATCTCATGGTACATTCTCCAAAATTGACCATATAATCAGTAACAATACAAGCCTCAACACATACAAGAAACTTCAAATAATCCTATGCAACCTATAAGATCACAACGGACTAAGACTGGTCTTCAATAGCAACAAAAACAACCAAAAGCCCACATACACATGGTAGCTGAACAACATCTTAATGATACCTTGGTCAAGTAGGAAATAAAGAAAAAATGAAAGACTTTTTAGAATTTAATGAAAATGAAGGCACAACATACCCAAACTTATGGGACACTATGAAAGCAATGCTAAGAGGTAAACTTATAGCTCTGAATGCCTCCAAAAGAAACTGGAGAGAGCTTACACTATCAGCTTAACAGCATACCTGAAAGCTCTAGAACAAAAAGAAGCAAATACACCAAAGAGGAGTAGAAGGAAGAAAATAATCAAACTCAGGGCTGAAACAACCATGTAGAAACAAAAAGAACTATAAAATGACTCAACAAACCAGGAACTGGTTCTTTGAAAAAAATTAATAAGATAGGTAAACCCCATACAGACTAACCAGAGGGCATAGAGAAAATAACCAAACTAACAAAATTAGAAATGAAAATGGAGACATAACAACAAAATCAGAGGAAATTCAAAAAATCATCAGATCCTGCTACAAAAGCCTATTTTCAATAAAACTGGAAAATCTGGAGGAAATCAACAATTTTCTAGACAGATATCAGGTACCAAAGCTAAATCAGGTTCAGATAAGCCATATAAACAGTCCCAAAACCCCTAAAGAAATAGCAGAGGTCATTAAAAGTCTCACAACCAAAAAAACCCCAGGACCAGATGCGTTTAGTGCAGAATTTCAAAGAATACCTAATACCAATACTCTTCAAGCTATTCCACAAAATAGAAACAGAAGGAACTCTACCCAATTTGTTCTATGAATCCACAGTTATACTGATACCAAAATCCCACAAAGACCAAACAAAGAAAGAGAACTTTAGATCAAATTCCCTTATGAATATCAATGCTCAATGAAATATGCTCAATGAAATTCTTGCAAACCAAATCCAAGAACACATCAAAATGATCATTCACCAAGATCAAGTAGGCTTTATCCCAGGAATGCAGGGATGGTTAAATATACAGAAATTCATCAATGTAATCCACTACATAAACAAACTCAAAGGAAAAAAAATATGATCATTTCTTTAGATGCTTAAAAATCATTTGACAAATGCCATCATCCCTTCATGTTAAAAAAGTCTTGGAAAGATCAGGAATTCAAGACCCATACCTCTACATAGTGAAAGCAATATACAGCAAACCAGTAGCTAACATCAAACTAAATGGAGAGAAACTTGAACAATTCCACTAAAATCAGGGACTAAAGAAAGCTAGGCACTCTCTCCTTACCTATTCAATATAGTACTCAAAGTCCTAGCCAGAGCAATTAGACAACAAAAGGATGTCAAATGGACACAATTTCGAAAAAAAAAAAGAAGTCAAACTATCACCACTTTCAGATGATATAGTAGAATACTTGAGTGACCCCAAAAATCCCACCAGAGAACTCCTAAACTTGAAAAACAACTCAGCAAAATGACTGAATAAAAGATTAACTCAAACAAATCATTAGCCTTCCTATACTGAAAGGATGAATGGCCTAAGAGAAATTAGAGAAAGAACACCCTTTAAAATATTCACAAACAATATAATATATCTAAGGGTGACTTTAACCAAACAAATGAAAGATCTGTCTGACAAGATCTTCAAGTCTATGAATAGAGAAATCAAAGAAAAATACAGAAGATGGAAAGATCTCCCATGTTCATGGATTGGTAGGATGAATATAGTAAAAATGGCCATCTTGACAAAAGCTATCTACAGATTCAATGCAATCCCCATCAAAATTTCAACTCAACTCTTCACAGAGTTAGAAAGAGCAATTCTCGAATTCATTTGGAATAAGAAACAAAAATAGCAAAAACTATTCTCAACAATAAAAGAACTCCTGGGGGAATCACCATCCCTGACCTCAAGCTGTACTAAAGAGCAATAATGATTTTAAAACTGCATGGTATTGGTGCAGTGACAGGCAGGTAGATCAATGTGGAATAGAATTGAAGACCCAGAAATGAACCCACACATCTATACTCACTTGATCTTTGACAAAGGAGCTAAAAACTTCCAGTGAGAAAAAGACAGCATTTTCAACAAATGTTGCTTGTTCAACTGGTAGTCACCATGGAGAAGAATCCAAATTGATTCATTCTTATCTCCCTGTACAAAACTCAAGTCCAAGTGGATCAAAGACCTCCATATAAAACCAGATCCACAGAATCTAATAGAAGAGAAAGTGGGGAAAAGCCTTGAACACATGGAAACAGGGAAAAAGTTACTGAACGGAACACCAGTGGCTTATGCTCTAAGATCAAGAATTGACTAATATGACCTTTAAAAACTGCAAAACTTCTGTAAGGCAAAGGACACTTTCAATAGGACAAAATGGCAACCAACATTTTGGATAAAGATCTTTACCACTCTCACATCAAATAGAGGGCTAATATCCAATATATACAAAGAACTCATGGATAGATTCCAGAGAACCAAGTAACCCTATTAAAAATGGGAAGAGAACTAAACAGAGAATTCTCAACTGAGAATTATGAGGCTGAGAAGCACCTAAAGAAAAGATCAACATTCTTAGCCATCAGGGAAATGCAAATCAAAACAACCCTGAGATTTCACCTCACACCAGTTAGAATAGCTAAGGTAAAATAAGTCATATAAAAGCAGATGCTGGTGAGGATGTGGAGAAAGAGGAAAAATCATCCATTGCTGGTGGGATTAAAAGCTGGTACAACCACTTTGGAAATAAGTTTGTTGATTCCTCATAAAATTGGACATAGTACTACCTGAGGACCCAGAAATACCATTCCTGGGCATATACCCAGAAGATACTCCAACATGTAACAATGACACATGCTCCACTATGTTCATAGCAGCCATATTTATAATATTTCTAGCTGGAAATTACCCAGATGTCCCTCAAGAGACAAATGGATAAAGAAAATGTGGTACATTTACACAATGGAATACTACTCAGCTATTAAAAACAATGACTTCATGAAATTTGAAGGCAAATGAATAGAACTTGAAAATATCATCCTAAGTGAGGTAACTCAGTTACAAAAGAACACACATGGTATGCACTTACTGATAAGTGGATATTAGCCAACCCACATACAGTCACCAAACCCTGACAGTATTATGGATGCCAGGAAGAGCTTGCTGACAAGAGTCTGATATTGTTGTCTCCTGAAAGGCTCTGCCAGAGCCTGACAGATGCAGAGTCAGATGCTTGCACCCAACCATTGAACTGAGTATGAGGATTCCCAAAGGAGAAGTTGGAGAAGAGACTGAAGAAGCTGAGGGGGTTTACCACCCCATGGAGGGAGCAACATTGTCAACAGGTCAGACCACTGGAGCTCCTCAGGACTGGACCACCAACCAAAGAGTATACATAGAGGGATCCATGGCTCTGGCTGCATATGTGTCAGAAGGTGGCCTTGGGAGGAGAGGCCCTTGGTCCTGAGGGTGTTGCAATGCCTCAATTTAGGGAAATGCCAGGAGGGGAAGAACAGAATGAGCTTTTGGGTAGGAGATCACCCTCAAAGAGGCAGGGGATGGAGAATGTAATGGGGTTTCCCAAAGGGGAGATCTGGAAAGTGGAAAACATTTGAAATGTAAATAAAGAAAATATTCGATAAAAAAAGGGAAAAGGAAAGATTTTAATGAAGCTATGAAACGAAAGCATCAATTTTTATAATAGGTACACAAATAGTTTTTTTTCCTTAGTCTTGATATTTAGTTTGAATGTTGGTTTTTTTTTCCTTTAGAAACATGCTGACTTTGTATTTGTTTTTGTTTTTTGCTTTGGTTTCTTTTTTTTAACTTTTACTGCATTAGGATGAGAAAAGTTACATGATTTCAATTGGTCTGAATTTGTTAATATTTAAAAACATATTTTAAGTAAATAGAATTAAATCACATTCTTGTTTCCCTTTTGTATCCCAACTCTTCCCAGAGACCCTGTCTTCAATACCTACAATATCTTTTTTGTCATATTCCTTAAAATTTTTGAAATATTATAACAATAAAAAATGAGTATTATAAAAGCTGTTAATATAAAACAATCAATTTAACAGTATTATATAGATGCCTGTGTACAACAATACTGCAAATACATACGTTCTTCTTAGTATAAATTTCAAATAACTCCAAACATATTAACTGTAAATTTCAAAATAATACATCATTACTAGTATTTTCTTAAATGAAGATAAACATGTAAATCTTTTTGTTTGTTTGTTTTGTATTTAGTACAGTTTAAAATCTTTGCTCTTCCTATGGTACAAGCCCAAAATAAGAACAATTTTTAGACATTAGATTTCATTGTAATAAGGCTGTTACTTCAATAACTCTCACATCACCAAAGGATTTTACCTCCATCGTAGCTAAGCTGAGAGTTGACAGTTCTGCTGCTTCAAGGAATCAATTGTAGGCAAAATTTTTGGATACTGACTTCCTACTATGGTCAAAACTATTTGACTTGAGTGAGTGACTTTATTCTCAAGCCACAGAGAACAGGTTACATTCATCTAAGAAATGATGTGTGTATTAAGATGGCCTATCTATAAAGTCATTTACCAACTGATTCAATGAACAATGATTCTGCTTGGAGGGTGGCACAGACATTAGGTGAGGGTAAGAATCTGGTTCATTGACTGTGATAATTTGGAAAAGCATTCATCTCAGAGAAAGAGTAACTTGTAAAGTCCTCTTCTTCAAACTTGATACAAGAGCTAGAAATGTCAAGCAAAGCATTCAGTCTCACTCTTTGTTGTTCTCTTTCCTACAAGCCACCTCCCAAGTTAATTGTCTATGTCTCCCTTGGGTATATAAATACTTTTGAAATATATAAGCTGTTCTGAAAACCATAGTATAGTGTAAAAACATGAAATAAACAATAATACTAATAGAGAGGCTAAGATAGGAGAAACAAGATTTCAAGACCCTTATGTTGTACACAGCAAGACACTGACACAAACAAGCTGAAAGTATATATAGATTGCACAATATTGGGCCTATTTCTCCAATTACCAAATTAGAGAGACCATTGGATGACAATCAATAAATTTCTAATTCCTCATATTTTTGGATTTCAATCGCTTAGGATATGTTGATAATATTAATTTTCACATTAAGATATTAAGAAAAGGTAATTGTCACTTCCTGTTGTTTTTGTTGTAAGAGGTGGAATTAGATTTGTGTGGATTTGTTGAAAGGTTACTTTCTTGCTTCTTCTAGGGTGTAGTTTTGCTCCTTATGTTGATGTTTTCCATCTATTATCCTTTGTAGGGCTGGATTTGTGGAAATATATTGTGTAAATTTTGTTTTGTCATAGAATATCCTGTTTTCTCCATCTATGGTAATTGGGAGTTTTATTGGGTCTAGTAGCCTGGGCTGGCATTTGTGGTCTTGTAGGGTCTGTATGACATCTCCCCAGGATCTTCTAGCTTTCATAGTCTCTGGTGAGAAGTCCGCCATAATTCTGGTAGGCCTGTCTTTATATGCTACTTGCCTCTTTTCCCTTACTGCTTTTAAAATTCTTTCTTTGTTTATTGCACTTGGTATTTCTATTATTATGTGATGGGAGGAATTTCTTCTCTGGTCCAGTCTATTTGAAGTTCTGTAGACTTCTTTTATGTTCATGGGCATCTCTTTATTTAGGTTAGGGAAGTTTTCTTCTACAATTTTGTTAAAGATATTTCCTGGCCCAATACATTGGAAATCTTCACTCTCTTCTATACCTATTATCCTTAGGTTTGGTCTTCTCATTGCATCCTGGATTTCCTGGATGTTTTGGGTTAGGAGCTTTTTGCTTTTTGCATTTTCTTTGACTGTTGTGTCAATGTTTTCTATGGTGTCTTCTGTCCCTGAGATTCTCTCTTCTATCTCTTGTATTCTGTTGGTAATGCTTGCATCTATGACTCTTGATTTCTTTCCTAGGTTTTGTATCTCCAGGGTTTTCTCTCTTTCTGATGTCTTTATTGTTTCTATTTCTATTTTTAGATTCTGGATGGTTTTGCTCATTTCCTTTACCTGTTTGATTGTGTTTTCCTGTAGTTCTTTAAGGGATTTTTGTGTTTCCTCTTTATGATCTTCTAACTCTTTACCTGTGTTCTTGTGTATTTCTTTGAGGGTGCTATTTATGTCTTTCTTAAGGTCCTGTATCATCATCATGATAAGTGATTTTACATCTGAATCTTGTGTTTCCGGTGTGATGGTGTGTCCAGGACTTGCTATGGTGGGAGAATTGGATTCTGATGATGCCGAGTAACCTTGGTTTGTGTTGTTTAATTTCTTACGCTTGCCCCCTGCCATCTGGTTATCTCCAGTGCTACCTGCCCTTGCTAATTCTGACTGGAGTCAGTCCTTCCTGTGATCAAGTGGCTGTATCTAAACTCCTCAGACTCAGGCAGTCTCTGTGACCCTGTGATTCTGGGATCCTGTGACCCTGGGCTTGTTAGAGCACCTGGGAGTGCAGCAGCTTCCTCTGGGTGTTGTGGGACTGGCTGTGGAGCCTGGGCCCAAGGTCTACTCAGGACACCAGCCCAGAGAGAATGGAAGGAACCTGAGTCACTCTGCTGTTGGAGTTTCTGTGTGCCTGGTCCCGTTGGTCTCAGTTACTCCTGGTGTTGGGATAATGTTGGGTCCTCCTTACCTCTGATTCTGAGAGTGTCAGAGCACCTGGGAGTGGAGCTTCCTCTGGGTGTTGTGGGACTGGCTGCAGAGCTTGTGCCAAAGGTCAGCTCAGGACACCAGCCCAGAAAGACCGGAAGAAACATGAGCCACTCTGCTGGTTGAGTTCCGGTGTGCCTGGTGTGGAAGGTACCAGTTACTCTCGGTGTTGGGACAGATGTTGGGTCCTCTTCACCTCTGATCCTCAGAGTTTCACAAATAGTTTTAAAACTCTACATAATATACTATATTATGCAAGGTGCAATGATGGAGTTCTTCATTTTCAGTCATTTAATTAAAACAAAATGTAAATATGAAACATTGATGATTACATTGAGAAATTTACTAATTTTTAATGGGTTCAGGAAATATCCTAAGAAGAAAATATGCTCTTTAGCTGAGTAGAACACAGTCCCCTATGGTTTGGGGCCAACAGTGCTCAACATCTCCACTACAGATGTGGAACACCATCCTGCAACCCCCCTCCAGCTCCTCCTCACTCATCCTGTCTGGGACCTGACCACCTTTCTGATTTTGCACTTGGGTGCAGGACAATTACCCAAATTGACATTGCATGGGGTGACTCTGTGACTAATGAAATCTTACTTAGGGGAAGGGAGTTTTTTATGTATCTCTGCAGCTTTCAGTTTATGTCTGTTGAGGATGGGAAGTTACTGCTGGGAAGCACAGAAGTAAGGCATCCCAGTGAAGCATCCTGCCTCCCTATTGATCTCATTCACTCTTCCCTATATGATAGCTAGCTGCAGAGAGCTGAGAACAACATTGATTTGCTCGTCAAACCTGTGGGAGGGATCAGAAAGTTTATGTCATATAGACAACCCTATCTGTTCTCATTTTACTTCTCAGACTTAATTGGGACCAATTTAATTCTTCATAATGCCTCTCTTTAAGATGTGTGACTCCTGTGCCTCTCCCACTACTTCTAAGGACTTTGAGGGTCCTCCTCCTACAATTTTGACTGACAACCTGTCCCTGAGCCAGCCCTCCTATGAAGTACCTGGTTGCCATTTAGTGTTTATTCTGGGTTCTCTGGTATTTGAACTGTGTTTCAGGTTGTAAATTCTGAGTACCTTCTAAAAGTGAATCTAAAAAAAAGTGAAATGAAAAAAAGAGAGATGAGAGGCAATGATCAGAGGTGAGGTGGCCTCATGCAGGTGCAACATAGCTAGCCAGGAGTAAGGCCATGTCTGGCTGGACCCCAGCCTCTGAGGAGCTGAAATGGCCACCTCGTCTTCACTAATATCATCAGGAAGAGGCTGTGCTTTGTCTGTGTCTGAATTATACGTACAGTGCTTCAGTCTCCTGTGCAGGCATGGTACATTGCCTACACTCAGGACTCAGGAGATGGAGGCTGGGCATATTTAGTTCAAGAGCAATCTGTGTGATGCATAAAGACTTTACAAAGAATCAGTCATTTTACAAAGACTTCCAAATAGATATTTGAATGAGAAAACAATACCAGTGTATTCAAGACTATTCCTAACTTTCTCTCTATGGTATTCAGTGTACCTGGTTTTATATTAAAGTCTTTGATCCACTTGGACTTGAGATTTGTGCCAGATGAGAGATAGGATCTGTCTGCATTCTTCCTCAAAGAAAGATGCAGGAAGTCCAGCATGTTTGTTGAAGATGATCCCCTCCTCCATTTTATAATTCTGTCTACTTTATCAAAATTCAGTTGCCCATGGATGTATGGATTTACACCTGGGTCTTCAATTTGATTCCATGGATTAACCTGTCTTTTTTATACAAATAGCATGTAGGTTTTATTACTCTAACTCTGTAGTAAAGCCTGAAAGCAGGCATGGTGTAGCTACAGAAGTTCTTTTTCTATACAAGACTGTTTTAGCTATCTAGGTTTTTGTCTTACTTTTTTGTTTTGTTTTGTTTTGTTTTCATAAAGTTGATGACCGTTCTTTAGAGGTCTTTAAAGTGTTGTTTCCAGATTTTTATGGGGATTGTCTTCATTCTGTAGATTGCTTTTGGTAGAGTGGCCATTTTCCTGGGTTAATCCTACTGATCCATTACCATTGAAGATCTTTCCATCTTTTAATGGCCTTCTCAATTTTTTTCTTCAAAGATGTTAAATTGTTGTCATGCAGGTCTTTCACTTTCATGGATAGAATTACCATAAGATATTTTGTATGATTTGTGGCTATTGTGGAGGATATTATTTCTTTGATTTCTTTTTCAGCCTGTTTATCATTTGTATATAGGAGGACTACTGATTCCTTTTTGTTCATCTTGTATCCAGACACTTTGCTGAAGGTGTTTATCAGCTAAAGGAGTTTGCTTGTTTATGTTTTGGTGTCACTTATTCATACTATCACATCATCTGCAAATGATGATACTTTAACTCCTCTCTTTTCTATTTGTATCTTCTTGATGTCCGTTAGCTGTATTACTACTCTAGCTAGTACGTCAAGCACTACACTGAATAGATATGAAGAGAGTGAGCAGCCTTGCCTTGTTTCAGATTTTAGTGGAATTGCTTTAAGTTCGCTTGACTTAATTTGATGTTGGTTATTGGCTAGCTGTATATATTACATTTATTATGCTATGAATGTGCTTTATATCACTGATCTTCCCAAGACTTTTATCATAAACAGTGATGGATTTTATCAAAAGCTTTTCCAGCATCTAATAAGATGATGTTATTTTATCCCTTTCCACTTATTTATGTGGTAGGTTAAATTCATAGATGTTCATTGTTGAGCCATCACTGCATCTCTGTGATGTTGCTGACTTGATCATGGTTGATGACCATTTTGGTGTATTCAATAATTTGGGTTAGAGTACTCTATTGAGAATCTTTCAATCAATGCTCATGAGCCAAATTTGCCTTTATTTCGCTTTCTTTGTTGAGTCCTGTACTACTTTTGTATCAGGGTGACTATGACCTCATAAAATGAATTTGGCAATGTTCTTTCTGTTTCTGTTTTGTGGAATAATTGAAGAAGTGTTGGTATTAGCTCTTCTTTGAAAGTCTGGTAGAATTTGTGTGAAAATCTGGCCTTGAGACTTTAATGACTGCTTCTATTTGGTTACTGGATATAGGTCAATTTAAATTATCTGACTTTGACTTAGCTTTGCTAAGTGGCATCTATCAAGATAATTGTCCATTTCTTTTAGGTTTTTAAATTTGTACAGTACAGGGTTTTGGAATATGACTAAATGGTTCTTTGTATTCCTTCATTTTATGTTGTTATGCCCCCATTTCCTTCTGATTTTGTTAATTTTGGATATTCTCTTTCTGCCTTTTAGTTAGTTTGGATAGGGGTTTGTATACCTTGTTGATTTTCTCTAAGAAACAATTCTTTATTTCATTGATTCTTTGTATCCTTCTCTTGGTTTCTGTATTATTGATTGCAGGAGAGGACAGTAGGATCAGAGATGAGGCTGGACTGTAGTGACCCATTTTATCCCAGTTTACAAAGGACTGTGGGCTTCTCCCTCCTTGCATAACCCCCACCTGTTTGCCTGTGTACAAATAGTTATTCAAGAGTTTATAATGGCCAAACGATGACTGGGCCATCTTGAGACCCATGCCATGAAAGGAAGCCCATGGCTGACACTACTAATGATATTGTGGTATACTTGTAGACATAATCCTAGCAAAACCATCATCAGAGAAACTTCATCCATCAATGGATGGAAATAGGTACAGAGACCCACAACTAAACATTAGACTGAGTTTGGGGAAAGTTTTCTATTTCTATTTCTATTTCTATTTCTATCTCTATCTCTATCTCTATCTCTATCTTTATTTCTAGCTCTAGCTCTATCTCTATATTTACATTTCTAATTTCTATATCTGTTTTTATTTCTATAATTATTTATCTCCAGAGTCTCTCACTGAACCTGAAATAGCACACTATTTCAGCCAGACTGGTGAGGTGGCAAGATTCTCATTACTTGAATTACAGACACGTACATACATCCAAGATTTTATTTGAGTGTTGCCGATCTGACCTCTGAACTCATTCATGCACAGCAATCATTTTATCCAGTGATCCATCTCCCAACTCCCTAATGTTAATCCATGAAAATCACTCCATGTCTATTAACAGTGTGGATTAAGTGAGATGGAAGACACAATACACTGGTCCTGGACCCTACAACCTCTGAACTAAATAAGATGCTGCAGAAAGTAAGTAGTTCACAGATGTTGGACTTCATTGAAGCTTTCATACAGGTCCTAGAATGTAACTATTAGTAACTGTTAACAGAGAGCTCTGGAGTCTGTCAGCCTGGATACCACAAGCCTACTCTGTTACATAATGATACATCCTGGAACAGATCTGCAGCCAGTCAGAGAACCCATGACTCATGTGTCAGATGGAGAGGGCAGTGCTTACTTCCCAGGATGTTGTGGGATTAGGAAAATAATAGATGGTATGTGCTTTGTGCCCAGTGAGTGCCCCATAATCCTGTGGAGGTTTGACTTTATGTGGCATCAGCAGAGAACACCATCTGTGTGCCTGACTCATGGTATGCAGTAAAAATGATACTTCTGAGTACCAGTGACTGTTGTCACTGCAGACAAAGCTGTGATGAAAAATATCAGCTACTGTGATGAGAGAGCTGCTGAGCATAAAAACTACATTTTCCAATATCCTTTGCAGGATAGAGGAGGCATGAATAACCTGGACAGTGCTACCTAGGTTGAAGACACTTGGCCTTTGTTTCTCTTCATTTTCCTGTCTGTAGAATCACTCTTGACATTTTTGTACTTGTAGTGGTTAAATCCCAATCCAATTTTGTTGATATGTGACCCTTTACAGGCAGTGTGATTTATTAACAATGAAGACAGTACATGCAACCTAATCTTTGCCAGGTTTTCTTCTCCTATCACCCAAGGATTGAATTATATCTTTTAGCAAAATTCTTTATTTTTCTTTTTTTTTAATTTAATTTAATTTTTTTCTTTATTTCTTTATTTGGGGAATGGGATTATTTGGCTTGTATATCTTGAAACACATACACATATTATATTATTGTTGTCTTTGCTTCACCACCAAAAGAGTTTCAAAGTTCTCTAAGTCCATTTTAATTTTTACAACTTTATTATTTGATACTTAAAAGTAGAGGAAAAGATCGATCATTTCTTTGTGAGAAAACATGATCTCCACTTGATTGCTCCCTAGCCTAAGTATAACGTAAACACAACACACCTAATTTTTTTGATATTCAGATAGTTTTGATTATTTTATTATAACAGGAAATACCCTTCTTTTACACGATTCTTTGAATGAATATCTCATAACTTCTTCAAGAGAAACTCCTAGAATACTAAGGTGCCGGAAACATGGCACCAGTTTACAATCACAGTCCCATCTCGAGCTCGTGTCGCTTCCTTAGCAGTATAGGGAAGTGGATGTTCTCACCAGTCTTCCTTGCTGTCAGTTTAATAGGGAAAATGAGACAGATGTGCTCTCGGGCTTTGTCTGGCAGGCTGTCTGCTTTCCTTCTGGGTCCTGGAGGAGCCGGGATCTTGGTTGAATCGTTAACAGTGTCTTTCTTTCCAGGCAAAGGCATGGAGGCTGCGGATCTTTCCCATTTCTGTTTAAGCCAAATTCAAGTCTTCTTGTGTCAGCCATGCTGTTTTAATGTCTTGGTGGTAAAACGGAAAACTGGGCCATGTTCTTCAGGTTACGGAGCATTTCTGACCATTCCATCGACCCTATGTGAGGTATGGTAGTGAGGAGTAAGCTTTTGGCTTTCTTGGCATTTTCTTTCATGGTTTTTAAAACCCCATCCACTGACACTGCTTCTTCATGCTCCTTCCAACAATCATAATCGGTTGCTATGGCAATGCTTGCATAACAAATTCCAGCCTCTTTAGCAAGCACCACCTCTGGAACAGTGATCATATTGACAACATCCGCGCCCCAAGTACGGAATATAAAGCTTTCTGCCCGGGAGCTGAAATGAGGCCCCTCATTTGTGACTATCGTCCCCTTTGAGTGGCACCGGAGTCTAAGCTTCTTAGCTGTTTCTATGAGGACCTCTCTTGTTTTGGGGCAAAACAGTTCAGCCATTGGGATATGGCACAATCCTCTGGCACTGCAATGACTCCCATCATAGAAGGTCTGAGGTCTAAGGGATGTCCTGTCAATAAACTGATCGATGATGACCGTGTCACCAGGCTGGATCTCCTCTCTCAAGGACCCGCAAGCTGTGGTCACGATGACATGTGTACAACCCTCTTCCTTCAAGGCCCAGATGTTCGCCTGGTAGTTGACTTTTGAAGGCATGATGGTGTGTTGTCTGCCGTGTCTTGCAAGAAGTACACAATCAACGTTCTTTATCTTCCCCAAAATTAAAGCATCAGATGACTTGCCAAATGGAGTGTCTACATATTTTTCAGTTCTTCCTTCTAAAATTTCGGGATCATCCAAGCCTGTTCCACCAACTATTCCAATCTTCACTGCCGTGCGGGCAGAGCCCGAGGCCATGTCTGCACCGGGGAAGTCCACAGCGGGCTGCAGCGCGGGACTGGGAGGAGACTGCGGGGCCAGTGAGGCACGGCACGGGAGTCTTAATTTAATTTTTTATTTATAATTTTTTATTTGATATTTTCTTTATTTACATGTAAGTTTCTCCTTTCCCAATCTCCCCTTCAAAAACCAAACAAACAAAAAAACAAAATCAACAAGAACAAACCCCTGTTGCCTCCCCCGTCCCCATGCCTGCCACCCCACCCTCTCCCACTTATTGACCCTGTCAGTCCCCTACACTGGGGCACAAAACCTTCACAAGGCCGAGGTCCTTTCCTCCTATTGATGATCAAATTTGCGATGCTCTACTATACACACGCTGCCAAAACATTCAATCCCACCATGTTTAGTCCTTGGTTGGTGGTTGGGTCCCTGGGAGCTCTGAGGGTACTAGTTAGTTCATATTGTTGTTCGTCCTAAGAGGATGCAAACCCTTCAGCTCCTTAGATCCTTTCTCTAACTCCTTCATTGGGGACTGTGTACTCAGTTCAATGAATGGCTGTGAGACCCTACATCTGTATTAGTCAGGTATTGTCAGAGCCTCTCAGGAGATAGCTATATTTAGGCTGGCTTGTCCTTCTTTCAGTCTCTGCTTCATAGTTAATCTATGCCACCCCTTCCGTGGGTATTTCATTCCCCCTTTAAAGAATGAATTAAAGGTCCACCTTTTGGTCTTCCTTCCTGTTGAGTTTCTTGTAGTTTGTGAATTGTTCTTCCTGTATTCCAAACTTCTGGGCTAATAACCACTTATCAGAGAGTGCATACCATATGTGTTCTTTTGTGATTGGGTTACCTCACTCAGGATGATATTCTACAGATCCATCCATTTCCGTAAGAATTTCATAAATTCATTGTTTTTAATAGCTGAGTAGTACTCCATTGTGTATATGTACCACAGTTTCTGTATCCATTCCTCTGTTGAGGGACATCTGGGTTGTTTCCAGTTTCTGGCTATTATAAATAAGGCTGCTATGAACATGGTGGAGCATCTGTCCTTATTACACATTGGAGCATCTTTTGGGTATATGGCCAGGAGTGTTATAGCTGCGTCCTCTGGTAGAACTATGTCTAATTTCCAGAGGAATCGCCACACTGATTTCCAGAGTGGTTGTACCAGCTTGCAATCCCACCAGCAATGAAGGAGTGTTCCTCTTTCTCCACAATCTCTCTAGCATCTGCTGTCACCTGAGTCTTTTATCCTAGCCACTCTGACTGGTGTCAGGTGATATCTCAGAGTTGGTTTGATTTGCATTTCCCTGATGACTAAGGATGTTGAACATTTCTTTAGGTGCGTCTCAGCCATTCGGTGTTCATCAGTTGAGAATTCTTTGTTTAGCTCTATGCCCCATTTTTTAATAGGGTTATTTGGTTCTCTGGAGACAGACTTCTTGAGTTCTTTGTAAACATTGAATATTAGCCCTCTATCAGATATAGGGTTGGTAAAGATCTTTTCCCAAATTGTTGGTTGCTGTTTTGTCCTATTGACAGTGTCTTTTGCATTACAGAAGCTTTGCAACTTTATGAGGTCCCATTTGTCAATTCTTGATCTTAGAGCAGAAGCTATTGGTGTTCTCTTCAGGAAATTTTCCCCTGTGCCTATTTGCTTGAGGTTCTTCCCCACTCTATTTTATATTAGTTTCAATGTATCTGGTTTGATGTGGAGCTCCTTGATCCACTTGGACTTGAGCTTTGCACAAGGAGAAAGGAATGAATCAATTTGCATTTTTCTACATGTTAACCGCCAGTTAAGTCAGCACCATCTGTTGAAAATGCTGTCTTTTTTTCACTGTATGGTTTTGGCTCCTTTGTCAAAGATCAAGTGACCATAGGTGCGTGGGTTCATTTCTGGATCTTCAATTCTGTTCCATTGATCTGCCTGCCTGTCACTGTACCAATACTGATGTTCCAATAAGGTGGGAGGGGGGCCTGCTGAGGCTCTCTCTCTCCCTGGGTGGCAGGGGGCCTGGTGCTGAGGCCCAAGTCTCTCTCTCTCCCAGGGTGGCTGGGGGCCTGGTGGTGAGGCCCAGGTCTCTCTCTCTCCTCCAGGGCCCTGACCTGTTTGCTGCACAGTGCCTTAATTAAAAAGGAGGCAATGTATGAATGAGTTATTTTATTGTAGGAAGGGGAAATATGCTAGTTGAGTGGAGAGAAGGAAAGGAGAGGAAGGAGAGAGAGAGAGAGAGAGAGAGAGAGAGAGAGAGAGAGAGGAAGAAGAGGGAGAAAGAGAAGAGAACAAAGAGCAGAGGAGAGAGAGAGCAAAGAGGGGAGAGAGAGCAAGAGGGTAAGAGTTAGAGGGAGAGGGGTAAGAGAGAGGAAGCAAGAGAGAGAGGAGGGGG
>JADRCD010225230.1:0-11465 GCA_019843815.1 Montemys delectorum | reverse complement strand
GAGAGAGAGAGAGAGAGAGAGAGAGAGAGAGAGATTGGAGATTGGCTTTGTTCTATGATAATCATTTCACAAGATATGTATACATGAAGATACTGAATTATTTTCTGTAAACACGCACCCATTATCTGTTAATTATAGCTTAGTAAAGCCGGAGAGTGGAAGGTTTCAGAACTCAAAAGTTCTCCTCAGAATTAGGAAACACACAGTTGGTTATTTCCTGATTTTCCTACGATATTTCCTATGATTTTCACCGCTCATTTCCTGACTTGCTTGACATATGCTGGGCCATACTGTCCTGAAACCGATGAACAGAAACAGAGACAGAACAAAAATAACGGCCCTTGAGAAAGCTCTAAGCTTCTGAAGCTGCAGGATTAACACAGCTTTGCTGCCCTGGAGACGGTTCTCCTTCCCTTCTACCTGCACACAGGCCTTGTTTCTGGCTTGAGCTGTCCTTGCTCTCATACAGGGACAAATAATTACCTAGTAGATCAGTAGTCAGGCCTTCCTCCCATCCCTCAATTCCCTGTACTGAATTCTGCTGCCTTGAAAAACATCTTGCCATTCTATGAACCTCCTCAGTTTGATTAATTCTTTATCACAGCCATGTCTGTCTTTACAGTTCACTTCTTCCAAAACCATCCTCAAATCCTCCGAGCCCAAAGTCAGGATTCCCTGATCTTCCCATCATGGTCACATAAGACACAGAGGTCCGTGCTATCTGCAACCCTACCACACAAAAGAAAATGCACACCAGCTTGGGTGACTTTGAGTCTCGTGGCCTTCTGAAGCACTCACTCCATGTGAGTACCTGAGTGTACCCATGGGGGATCATTATGAACATCGAAAGAGTTCCCATAGTTAAAATACTAAGAAAGATAATAAAATACTAAGAAAATATAAAACATATGCATAGCAAATGCTGTGCATTATTACTAGTATTATGAAATTCTTTCCTGTTGTTTCTGCTCTTTTTATAAATATGAAAGCTATAGGAGCATATGACATATCTAAACATTGTGTGATATTCAGATATGCTTATAAACATTGTAAAAATCAAGGCAGCCATGGTGCCATGCTTAAGGGGTAGAGGTGGAAAGATTATTTCAAAGCCATCTTTGGCTACAAAGGAACTTCAACGACATCTTGGGCTACATAAGTCCATATTTCAAAAATAGTCATTAGCAAAGAGAATGAAATATAATGAGAACTCAGCCCACAAGTGTTAAGTGCACAAGTTTGACTAATATCCATAAAACCATCCCATGCCCAACTTACCAGGATTGCTTACCATGTCCGCTTAGTGTGACTCATACTCAGGGCACTTAGTGACAAGGGTAAGTCAGAGGTGACGTAGGGACAAGGCAGACAGTAAGGAGACTCGGTTGACCTCTGACTGCGCAATTAAAGTCTGTATGCAAGGACCCCCCTCCGTGCTGAACTTCAGGGTACATGGGAATAAGAATAGGGGTTTTTTCTAGTTTACAGCCCAACATTTATAATAATCATTTGCTAATGAGCTTTTAATGATAAAAATCCATCACACCATTTCTGTATACAAAAGACAGGTTCTTCTGTTGCAGTTTCCTTCACAATTAGAAACTTTCTTCTTATGCTTGCCAGCTCCTTGTCTCTCACCTACCATGTCAGATGGGATAAACATTACAAAATTATGGGAACGTTAATGTAGCTGGTGATAAAACAGAGGACTGACAGTTACAGAGGCTTCAGATGGGCAGAAGGGCAGGATGGGGAGAGACAAGGACAAGCAGAGTCACTAGGATATACTCAGGCCCTGACAAGCACAGCAACATGTGTATCCACTTCTCACATTTTATTTTGTGTCATCGTACTTGCTTTTGTCTTGTATTCAAAGATGACATAAAATTGTACCTTAAAAAGCCTGGTTGGAGAGGCAGGCAGATTTCTGAGTTCGAGGCCAGCCTGGTCTACAAAGTGAGTTCCAGGACAGCCAGGGCTACACAGAGAAAACCTATTTCGGAAAAAAAAAAAAAGCCTGGTTGGGAGTTCTCACACAGGACATGATACATGATTTCCATAGTCTGAGTGACTTTTTCTGGCTTGGGAGACCACTGTCTCTGAGCCTCTCACTTCACTGGTTACAATCATTGTTTCAAGCGATTAATAACTCCTAGCAATCCTGCAAAGTTATATCATACCCACTTTGAGGATAGGTAAATAGAAGCTTAGGTTTGTTATGTGCATGACCTAAAGTCATATGATTAACATATTGCACAAAAAATATCCTGAACTTAAGCCAGCAGAAACCACAGACCAAACTCTGACACCGTACCACATCACCCCACACCACTTCCTGGTAGCAAAGTGAATGGAATCGACTCTAGTCCAAGATGGAAACAGAAACACAGAGGTGAGAAGCAGCTGCCTTACTAAAAGGCTCTAAGCTACCTACTTTTACAACCTCCCAGGCTTCCTTGCTCCGTTTCTGGCATTTCCCAAGTTCTTCATCCTTGCCATAGTTTCATTATTTTCTCCTCTCGATAACACAAAGCTCTTTAAGATATATACCAGATCATAAAAAAAAATTGAGCACTCCAGAACATGTCTCCTGAATCCATGAAGCACATGATCACAAAGGCATGTCAATAGTTGGCTACCATGTCTTCTAGGATGTCCACGAACCACTTCTCATTCACTCCTGCCTTACTTACTCTACATGGTTGTGGTTCAGGAACTTTTTATTGGAACTGCACTGGAAATTGTTACCACCCTGATCTTTCAATGCTATAACCCATTGATCCTCCTTCCAATTAAGACAGCTGAGTTTTGTAACAGAACCATCTTCTGCAAAGGGAGCCACCTTGCCCAAGGTCACATTGCTGCCTGTACTCTGCTTGAAGGCAACTGTTAACTTATGGAAAGGTTGCCCTAACTACGGACAACTGGAAGCCATCCAAGTCTGAGGGGACCTGAGGGGACTTCTGCAGCTGCCACTATGAATGCATGAGTTCAGCTTCTCCCTCTGTCCAACACAGTCTCCCTCTCTCACTTACAATTGCTCCTGTGACTCCCTCAGGCTAATCTCAGCATCTGGGTCTTGGAAACTCAACCTAACACTTTTCTTGACTCCTAACTTCTGTTATATCCATAAATATTGTCACTTTAACTAAAGAGTAAGACTGTAGTGTAGAGACATACCAGAAGGCACAGGGATATATGTCCAGAAGCATATGAAGAGGCAAACAGTGTGTAAATTAAAATCTATGAATCATTGCTTTGTGTATGCTATTTGAAGTGTTTGCTTCATATTGCATAGCTTTGCCATTGTAACATTTTAATGTATACAGACACTTAGAAATCCTACTTTTCATTTATATTCCCTTGTTTTTAGGGTCTATATGAAGCTTTCTAAGCTTCACCTCACATTGTCAACATGAAAACTCTTAGTGTATGTTTCTGTGTATATGTTGGTATATACGTGTTCGTGCATGTATGTGGCTTGTGTGTACATATAATGGTGTGTATGTGCATATGTGTGAATGGGTGCCCACATAAATGTTAGTCTATGCAACTGTTATATGTGGATGTGCATGTGGATATGAAGGGGCTTCTGTCTGTGCGTGCACACGTATCTGTATAGTTGTATCTATGTGGGGTATGCATGCATACATATGTTATGTATGTATATGCACACGCATGCATGCATGTGGCTGTGGGATGCACATATATATATACATATAGATATGCATATATATGTATATCTATATGTGTGTATGTGTGTACATGTATGCACATTTATGCATAGGTGTGTTATGTTCTGTATTTGTAGGTATATGTGTATACATATTTGTGTGAGTGTATTGGTAGGTGGGTCTGGACATATGGGGGTCTATGTGCAGAGGTGTAGTGTGTGTGTGTGTGTGTGTGTGTGTGTGTGTGTGTGTGTGTGATGTATGGATATATGCATGCAGTTGAGTTCCTCCTTGTCGGTATTGAGTTTCTTCCTCGATCTCTTTCCAACCTTGTATTTTGAGACAGACTTGTTCATTTATCCTGGAACTCACTGTTTCAGTGGATGTCCAAGCCCTAGGGATCTGATCCACCTATGTCTCTTCCTCAAAAGACAAGGCTAAAGGTGTGCATTATCTTTAGCTTTTGGTGGGTTCTGGAGTTCTAATCTCAGGTCCTCTTATTACACAATAAGCAAGTTTTACCTACTGAGACATTTCTCCAATCCTTATATATCATCTAAATCATACTGCTAGTGGTATACAGAGATGTAATTTATTTGAAACAAATGCGAAATTACCTATTAATTTTAAAAACATGCATATTCCAACACAACATTCCCATTCCTGGTTGAAGCTTTCATCCATGCTGATTGGTAGGACCCACGGAGGAGAGAGGAAAGATAAGAGGGAGAGAAAAGATGAGGGGCAGTGAGGGCAAGGAAGGGTAGAAAGAGAAAAAGGAGACTGTCATGTCTGCAGAGAGTGCTGTACAATACAGGTGGAAATGAACAACAAGCCGGGCAGTGGTGGTGCACACCTTTAATCACTTGGGAGGCAGAGACAGGCGGATTTCTGAGTTTGAGCCCAGTCTGGTCTACAGAGTGAGTTCCTGGACAGCCAGGTCTACTCAGAGAAACCCTGTCTTGAAAAACCAAAAGAGAGAGAGAGAGAGAGAGAGAGAGAGAGAGAGAGAGAGATGAACAACAAAGAACATGAATGACATTGGCAATATCTGTAAAATGAATAATATATAATATATATGCATGTATAGGATCGCATCTTAGAAGTATAAAGTGGGCCTTCTTCGCCCCTCATCCCCCTTCTTCTCTTTCCTGCTTCCCCCCAATAAACCTCTTCTTGTGGAAAAGAAAGTATAAAGTGTATAACAGTAGCCTCTTGTCTAAGGATACAGAGTGACACTAGCCTCCCCCCCAGCCCCACCCCCAGTACTCAGTATGCATTTCAGGAAGACAGAAAGTGGATGAAGACTGGCTGTCAACATGGGAGTTTTTGAAGTCCTGATACTAATCTGTTCCAGAACTGAGTGTGCCTGGTCCATGGTGACTTGCTCTGTTCTTGCATCTTTATACCTTTAAACAAGTGTTTACCACTAGTATATGCATTTCTGTGCATAGTCAATTATTTTAAGAAACAATATTCTCAGTGTGGGAATTGTTTTCAGATCATTGGTAACTTGACAGCTGAACAGACCCTCCTGCCTATTCTTTTTTTTTTTTTTTTTTTTTTAGCTATTTATAAAAGTTTACATTTTCAAATCAATTTTCCAAAGTTAAGGATTGTTTTTAACTGTCTGCTTTGTACCTATAATTTATTTTCAGTAGATTATTTTGCGTTGCTCATGCTAGCAAAAAAAGAGAGAGAGAAATGAAAAGTAGAAATTCTCAAAAAAGCATACAATTTTCTTGTGTTTTACCATTTATTTTATTAAGCTTGCTTGTTCTTACCTTTGTTCATGTTACAAAAGCAATTTAAATCATTGCTTCAAAAACCAGAAAATTTAGACAAACAAATATAGGGAAAAAACCACTCCATAGTTCCACTGTTGAGCTTATGAAAGTTCTGCCAAGCAATTTTCATTCCTCTGTATGAATTAACATAATTATGGAAAAACTGGCTACTTTGGTATAAATGTCCTTCAATTTATCATGATTCATTTAGTTAATCTAGATTCAAAGAAAAGAAACTTTCAGACCTGCCCCCTGTTTTCCTCTTATCCTAAAGAATTTGAAGGCTATTGCTAAGGTAGGGAATACATGGAGCCTGGCTGGAAAATGCTTTCTGAGGGTCAACTGCAACCAAGTCAAGCTTTGGTTCCTTGAGCCAATACCCACACTTTGAATTCTTCTATGGAGGGAGTGGTGTCTTACATCTGCCATTTGGGGCCCCAGGGCCTCTGTTCATGAATGCGTTCCTCTGAGTCCTTCACAGCTGTATATCTTGAAATACCCTTCACTCTAAGCTGCACCTTCATTTTTTTGTCCTTTCTACTTTGCAGCCTAAGAAAAGCACCTAGATCACCCCCTACCTAAACCATCCTTCCCAACACAGGCCGCTTGACCTGAAATCTTTAAGACCCCATGCTTGCTTTGCCGTAGAAAACCCTACCCTTAAAAATAGCATGATGAAGGTTAGGCAATCCGGAATGGCAAGAAACATTTTAAATTTTAATCACCTAATTAGAAATATTCTACTTTGTGTGCGTTATTAAGAATTCCCTAAGGAGGCAAAAACCATTGGAAGAGAAAAAAGCTTATAAACCTCAGTTTAATACTTGAGGCAGGTAGCTATAAATGATAACTGTCGTGCTATGGCGATTACGTTGATGACAAAGGAACCAAGCTGAGAAAAAACATAGTATTGAAGAGAATCCGGGTGTCATTCATATATATATACACATACGTGTATATATATACATACGTGTATGTGTATATACGTGTATATATATACATACGTGTATGTGTATATACGTGTATATATATATACATACGTGTATGTGTATATATGTATATATATGTATATATGTATATACACATACGTATATATACGTATCTATATATGTGTATATATGAATTATATATATACAAATTATATATATATACAAATTATATTATATATAAATTTTGAAATGCCTCATCACACATACTCACTTTTATGAGTATTGCCAAGTGTCCCAGTCAAGTGTGGGCCTGGACTCTAGGAAGACCGCTACTAAGAGAAAGGCTGTTGTTTCCTGAAACAGTGTCACCTTAGTTTAGATCCTCACGCATGACTGATGTTATCTATCCTTGACACTACCAAATGCCAAAAAGATCCTTCTTGAATCCAATGTCCAAGTCCTCCCACCTGTGATTCAGAGGAAGCACCACTATAGTAGGGAGAGCAGGAATCTGAGTGCATGTGTGCACGTGTCCATGCATGTGTGAGTGCGTGCCTGTGTGCAAGTGTGTGAGTCTTCAAATCCTGGTCCTTACATTTTCCGGTCTCGGGTGCGTTACCTGCCTCCCAACTCTTGTCTATAAAGTAAACACATAAAGACTATTTAGCAGTAATAATTTAGAGAGAAATGTCAAAATACCACTTCCCACAATGACTGGCTCATGCACTAAGCTTAGTAAATGTCTGATGACAATGTATGCCAGGGGGATTGTCACCAAGGATTTAAATGAAATGCTGTTAATTTCTACCTCAAAGTTTTTGCGGATTTTGTTGCTATATTTCTCCACAATCGTGTGTGCCAGCTGTAACACACATTATAAAATTGTTTCTTCACAAGACTGCCTCTCAAAGCCGTTCCTAACTCCTCTGGCCCACTTCCACAGCACACGCTCACACACGGAGCTGCCAGCCGCACCCTTAGGCCAGCACAGCACAGGTACCCAGTTTCCGGGGAGAACCAGAGCTGGCAAGACTGAAGCTTTACTAGTGCTCTGTGGCTGCTCCTGGCATTGCCAATGTATGAGCTGGGGGGGTGTTCCCAGTCCTGGAGAAAAGATCTGCTTCTATGGGATGGATATAAGGAAGCTACTCAAAGATTCAGTAGAGCTTTTTGCAACAAAATAAAACAACAACAAAAGAGCCAAAAATAAAAACAAAAAAAAAATGAAGTCTAACTCCACAGGAAACACAAAACCACACCCTAAACCAGTTGGCCTTCATCCTTAAATCTTCTGTATGCTGGTGATCTCAGGGAGTTCCTAAACACTGGGTACCTCTGGATGAAAGAACTTCAAAACTCAGGAAGCAGAAGCCCCCTGGGCTTCTGTTTCAGCTTACAAGAAAACAATCTTCGAACCATAGTGAACAGAAGGTCAGATTTTCTGCCAGCCTTGAGGAAACCACTACATTGAGCAGTTGCAGCCCTCAATGTCCTGCCAGACAGCACCCAGCCCTGCTTGGAAGGAGATCCTTTCTGTACGCACCACCGTATGTGATTTATTTAAAAATCAAGTGTCCAAGATGGAGGTGCTTCATCCTGCTCTCTATTCATCCCACTCTTTTTCCTCTTCCAGGCTACCTCTCAGAGCATCATCGGCAGGACAGCCTCCTCACACACTGACCCACAACCGCACAGCCACAGCCACAGCAACCCACTGTAGACTTAGAAGGGGCACAGAGAGCTAGTGTGAGGGAAAGAGCACAAAGCCATGCAAGTGAGAGGGGACTTTGGAATCAGAGGGCCCCTGACTCAAGCTTCATCTCTCTACTTAGGAGAGTTAGCAGGATAACCGGCTCAACTCACTTGTCCTACATCTAAGTCCATCACTGTCAGACAGAGAAGGTACATCAGGACTGACCTCATAGAGCTGTTGGCAAAGTCAAATACATTAACCTGTGTGGAGGACTTTGATATGTCTTACTAACTGACACAAACTATGGTTGTGAACTCACATCAGAAATTTGGCAAATGGATTTTTTTTCTAACTCAAGAATTGTAGAGACTAACTACTCAGACACGGGGAAAACTAAAGAGATGCCCACTCCATAATGAAGTATCTTTTATCCCAGGAGGGAAGGAGATCCTTCATTTTTTCTTACTTTTAGATATTTGATTTATGAATATACAATTTTTTTTTTGCAATCTCTATGGTACCACACGGAGTTGAAGCAGAACTTTTATATAACACATCCAGCTGCCTTAAGTGGATCAGCTATTGCTAGCTCATGCTTAAGACCTTTCATATCCAATAACAATAATTCAAATCTCTTAAGCTCATCAGCACAGATATTCTAATTCTTCCAAAACAGCATCTCCTTACATCCCATCTTTACCTCATCATAAAAAAAAATTAAGAGACACACATCTTGTAGATATATGCAGGCCTTCTTGAAGTTTTTCTTAATTAACTTTACATGCTGACAAGCATTTCCCCTCCCTCCTCTCCTCTTAGTTCCTCTCCCTCCTCTCCCCTCTTTCCATCCCCCACCTATGCCTCCTCTGCCTCAATGGATATCAACCAACCATAGTATATCAAGTTACAGTAAGAGCGGGCACCGTCTTCTGTTAAGGCTAGACAAGGCAATCCAGTAAGGGGAAAATGTCCCAAAGGCGGGCAACAGAGACAGCCCCTGCTTCCATGTTAGGCATCCAACAAAAAGACCAAGTTTCACAATTGTAACATATATGCAAAGGGAATGGGTCAGTACCAAACAGGGTCCCTGGTTGGTAGCTCAGGTTAGTCGATTCTGTGGGTTTTCTTGTTGTGTCCTTCCTCCCCCTCTCCCAGGGAATTCCCCAAACTCTGCCTAATGTTTGGCTGTGGGTCTCCATATACAGGCTATTAAATCACATATCAGGCACAGTACTGGCCCTGAAAAAAAAAAGATCAGAGAGCTTAACATCTGTAATATGGTATGCCCAGTTTAGTTCCCACCACCCTACATGTCTTAAATATAAAATTTATTAGAATAAAAATAAAAAGTTTCTCTAGTCACACTAGCCACATTTCAAACGTGTTCGGTGCTCATATGTACTCAGGTGATACTGTATCTGGACAGGGTGCATAAAAAAAACCAGCTTAATTAAATAGACAAAAAGAAGATAGTATTTGTGTTAGGTAGTATCCCGCTATTATAACAAAATGCTGGGTGCAATCAAGCTCCAAAGAAGAAACTGTATTTGTCCTCACAGTTTTGGATGTTTCAGATCATGAAACACTGACCCCGTTGCTCTGAGATGGTGGTAGCAGAGGCTGCCACTGTGGGAACATATGAAAAAAGCAGTCATTTACCTCATGTTTGTAGAAAGTGAAAGAAAGGAATGGAAAGAGGAACCATGTGCTCGATGTCCGCTTTGGGAAAATACCCCCATTGAGCCTACTCCCGCGTGGCCCCGTCTCTTAAAGGCTCTACAACCTGTAAGAGAACTACAGGCCTCTGGCCCATGGGCCTTTGTGACAGAGTGGAGATGCTGTGGTGAAGCACAGAATGCTATGGGGGGGGGGGGAACCTCTAGCTTGGACCTGACAACAGAACTAGAGATACAGAAGTTCATGATGACACGGACACGTTCTCATCATCAGACGCTGCAAGTGGTTTCAAGACACAGTTACAGAATTCTAGAACCTGATCTTAAGACCTTCAAAGCACGGTAACAATCAGGTCCTCCAGAAGGAGGAGCTAAGAAACAGAGCAGAGCTCTCAGGACACACATTGCTTACAGGGGTAATGATGGCAAGTACAGAGCAAACGAGAATTAGGCATGAGTTCTTTTTACACCAGCATACTTGGTGGAGACTATTCAAGCATGACTTTTGCCTACCGCCAACCAGCTCTCTGTTTCTCCTTCATCCGACTACATAAATTCCTTTGTTGCCAGCTGGGTGGGGAGGCAGACCTAAGTATATCTCCTGTCATCTTTTCATTACAGATCCAATAACGTTTATTTAAAAAAGAATGTCATAACAACTTCTATGTGCATCAGGGAGCAAGAGATTACTCAATACCAGTAGTCTAAGCTGAGTCTTAATTGTTGGATCAGCATCTGAGCCCTGATAAAGTAACACAGGCCACAAGCCATGTATTAGGTAGAACAGCTATAATAGAAAACACATGTGTTCTTAAGCTAACATCAGTTACAATGAGTGATGTGGAGGTAACAGGTGACAAGAATTGCCTGCCCTACTTTACTCAAAGTTAAGACCCAGTAGAGTTTGGGAGTTGCCGAATTACAATGACATGAGCTGCAGATGTAAGTGGCTTTTCCATCCATATTCAGTCACTCTGGGGAAGGTTTCAAACAGGAAGACCAGTGGGGTCTTGATGGTCTAACCCAAGGATAAGAGGCATAGCAGATGAGTCGTTAATGTCCTCAACTGTAAATCCAACAAGTCGTAGAAAAAGCAACGAAGGTAGATGAGAGGCTTAAACACATTGAGATGGTATAGACTAAAAAGTGCTGGGCAGCAAGAAGGGAGCGAGTGATGAGAAGTAAAGGCTCTGTATGTTAGCAAAGCTAAAGGGAGGCTATTTGGGGGATGAAATGGGGCAGCAAGGGAGTGATAGGAAATGTTATAATGAAGCCCACTGTTCTATATGCTGACCAAGATGTAAATTAAAAAGAAAAGGAAATAGCAACTGCAGATGTCGATGAGGCCAAAGAAGACATCGGCGAAGACAACTAGGCGATGGGATTCAAAGGCGACTTGGAGGCAAGGAAGGATGTCACTCAGAGAGTAATATGCTCAAATAGTATGGCTCTGAGAAAACAGATTTCTAAGAGTGGTCATAGGATCAGGTGGCTAAAATCTTGTAGCTGTGAAAGGTAAGGTGGTGACAAAATGCCCAGCCCAGGACGCCCCTGCAATACCCAGCTCAGGATGCCCCTGCAATGTCCAGCTCTGGATGCCCCTGCAATGTCCAGCTCTGGATGCCCCTGCAGTGCCCAGCTCAGGATGTCCCTGCAGTGCCCAGCTCAGGATGCCCCTGCAATGTCCAGCTCTGGATGCCCCTGCA
>JADRCD010225228.1:15309-30229 GCA_019843815.1 Montemys delectorum | reverse complement strand
AAAAAAAAAGGTACAGAATGAACTACCTCTATGTATTGAATGAGTCATAAATATCTAGAGATTTGCTCAATTTAAAAATGACATCCAGTGAGTTATGATTTTTTAAAATTACCAGTGCTTTTAAGTATGATTCATATGTTTTGTAGCCATTATATTTCTTCCTGCTTCCTACCATCAGATTTCTCTCTGCTGCGATTTCAAAACCACTGGGAACAGAAAAATCTCAATCAAAACCTGAAGAGGAGCATGATCTCAAGGACCAGGCCCGTCCCACCTCTCTGGCAGCACCCTACAGAGAGTCAAGTACACGTCAGGAAGGACTGCCAGGTTGGTTCACTTGGCGGCCACTGTCCTCAACCTTCACACTCAGGGACAGTGTGCCGGAAATTAAGAACAGAACCACTGCCCTAGTTTTCTTTCTGGTGCTGCGGTAAACCTGGCGATCAAAAGGCACCTTGGAAGGAAAGGGCTTATTTTGAAGCATAGCTTGCAGTCCCTCTGACCATCCTATCGTGATGAAGCAACACTGAGAGCATCGCAACCCTTATCAAAAGAGGCTATTTAATGGGTGGGCTTGCTTACAGTTTCAGAGATTAGCCCACTCTCATCGTGGTGGGTGTATCACGCAGGCAGGTAGACACGGTGCTGAGGAAGTAGTTGAGAGTTCTAGGCAGAGAGAGAAACTCTGGGATGGGCTTTTGAAACCTCCAACCTGAAGAGGAACACTTCTTCCGACAAGGCCATGACTACTCACCCCTATCACTTTTCAAAACAGTTTCACTCCCTGGTGACGGGGCATTCAAATATAAATACAGGAGCCTATGGGGGGACCATTCCTATCCAAAACCACCACCTCAGCAAAGGAAGATGAAGACAGAAACTAAAGCAGATACCAAAAGATGCTTACTGGCTTGCTTCTAGCTCCATGATCAGCTATCTTACACAACTCTGGACCACACGGCTAGGGGTTGCATTGGCATGATAGGCTAGGCCCCTTCTCTATCAATCAGCAATTAAGGGCAAGCCCCACAAACATATTACAGACCAATCCAATAGAGGCGGTTCCTCAGCTAAGTTTACCTTTTCCCAGGTAAAGTTACTTTGTGTCAGGTTGGCAACTGAAGCTAACACCTACCAAGTGCTCAGACCATGAGAGTACCTCTAGGCATAAAACAAGGACAGAGGAAGGCATGCTGATGGCTCCTGGGCATCTACCCAGAAGATGCTCCATCATGTAATAAGGACACATGCTCCACTGTGTTCATAGCAGCCTTATGTATAATAACCAGAAACTGGAAACAACCCAGATGTCCCTCAGCAGAGGAATGGATACAGAAAATGTGGTACATCTACACAGTGGAGTACTACTCAGCTATTAAAAATTATGAATTTATAAATTCTTAGGCAAATGGGATGGAACTAGAAAATATCATCCTGAGTGAGGTAACCCAATCACAAAAGAACACACATGGTATGCACTCACTAATAAGTGGATATTAGCCCAGAAGTTCGGGATACCCAAGATACAATTCACAAACCACATGAAGCTCAAGAAGAAAGAAGACTACAGTGTGGATACTTAGGTCTTTCTTACAAGAGGGATCAAAATACTCATGGAAGGAGATACAGAGACAAAGTTTGGAGCAGAAACTGAAGGAAAGGTCATCCAGTGACTGTCCCACCTGGGGATCCATCCCATATACAGTTACCAAACCCAGACACTATTGTGGATGCCAACAAGTGTTCGCTGACAGGAGCCTGATATAGCTGTCTCCTGAGAGGCTCTGCCAGTGCCTGACAAATACAGAAGTGGATGTTCACAGCCATCCATTGGACTGAGTACAGAGTCCCCAATGGAAGAGCTAGAGAAAGGACTGAAGGAGCTGAAGGGATTTGCAGCCCCATAGAAGGAACAACAATATGAACCAACCAGTACCCCCAGAGCTCCCAGGGACTAAACCACCAACCAAAGAGCACACATGGAGGCACCCATGGCTTCAGCCCCATATGTAGCAGAGGATGGCCTTGTGGGACATCAATGAGAGGAGAGGCCCTTGGCCTTGTGAAGGCTGGATGCCCCAGTGTAAGGGATGCCAGGACAGGGAAGCCAGAGTGGGTGGGTGATGAGCAGGGGGAGGAGAGATGGGATGGGGGGAGGGTTCAGAGGGGAAATGAGGAAAGGGATAAAATTTGAAATGTAAATAAAGAAAATATCTAATTAAAAAAAAAAAAAGGAAAGAAGGAAAAGACCAAATCAAGTGGTAGCTGGATGTCCAGGGCTTTATTGAAATGAGTCTTTCTGGAAAGCTGAGCCACATCTAACTCCTTATCATTCAGATGGTTCTCTAAGCCTATATATTGACGTTGAACAAGTAAAAAGTAGTTTAAAAACCAAAAGAAAGAAAAAGTAAAAGAATACTTGAAAAGGCTAATTTGTTTTCTCCAAGATATGCAAATGAAGATCCTCCTGGGCAGGGCTGAAGCTGATAAGAAATAGAACGGCCTCTCCCAACTAGTTGAGCAAAATAATGAGTTCCATAAAATATTCCAAATTACAGGAAAAGACTGGATCTGAGCAAGGGAGCAAGGGCCACTCTGAGGACGGAGAAGGGTGTTTACGTGCTGAAGGAGAACGAAATACATCTTTTCTATCTAAATGAAACCACTACAAGTTTACTCACGGGATCTCAAAAAAAAAATCAATATTATAATATAGCAACATTCTACATTCCCTGCAGGGTCAGCAAAACTGCTTCTGAGGCTGTAGGTACTTGCCAGGCCTGGAATGAAGCCTAGGAGAAACTCAGTCTTAGTAAGTGAGAGCTGTTTCAGCAACCATAGCTATAACACTCTCCCGTATTTAGCTTGAATGCAACAATTAAGGTGGTAAATGGATTTCTCAGCCCACGTCACTGAGGTCGCTGTACCTCCCTTCTGAAACACAGAAAGTAGGCCTGGCTTCTAGAACACCTTTCCAGAGTGTGAATGTCCTTTTCTTTTTTTAATTCGTAGATTTAAACGAAGCAATTTAAACGAAGCAACCTTGATGCCATTGTTTTCTGTGGAAACTTTTTGTGGCAACATTTGTATTGTGTGACTTAAGACTTGTGCTCTTATTTCAAAACTTCTAGAATACAAGTTTAAAATCAGCTACTTAGCCTTCATGAGGAAAAATAAATAATTTCTGGCCTCTGTATTTAAGTTGAAGAGAGTCACTTGGGCTCTTCAGGAATGGGTTCTGGAATGTTCTTGTTTAAAGGCACAGTGTTGTCATGATACCCAGGCACTCTGACTTTCCCCCATGGCAAGCAGGACAAGTGAACCACAATTGTCTAAATAGTTGAGATAAAAAGGAAAGAAAATCCACAGCCTGCCTGACCAGGCCTGTCAGGAAAGAGTGGTTCACAAGCCTGTTTATAAGTTCTATGAGTGTGACATAGAGCATGAGACACAGTCCATCTCTGGGAGCCTATTTATTAAAGGCAAGTAGATCTTTTCCACATAGATTTTTCACTCAAAATATTTTCCTTTCAGCTTTGATGGACAGTCATTAATTTTATTTTTATTTTTAACATATTGAAATGAATTTGGTGGTACTTTACAAAAGAGCATGATTTATTGCACAGGTAGGGAAACATACCTTCATTAAATGTATTCATGGATTTTTTTTTCTCTTCTAAGCAACTGCATTGCATATTTTCCCTCTACAGGAAATACATAACTCAATCTCATCACATAGAAAACCTCCCCCTTATTCAACACACATCTTCAGGCTGACTAGTGGATGCCAGAATTTCTCAGACGCATAAATCTGTGGGATTCAAATGTCTGACTTATTTGAAACGGGGTCTGTTTAGTCTACCAATTAAAACTGCCCTTGATGTTGTAAGGCAGGCTTCCTACATCATGACCTACTAAAAGACTGTGAATCCATGTCTCCTCTGGTCTTGTTAACAGTTAAAGTGGAAATATGTCATAACATACTCATAATAAAGTAAGATTTTTCTTTTGTTAAAAATTATTTAATGAATTACAGACATAGGAGCATCTCATCCAAAACAAAGCAGAAAGCCTGGTCACCATTTTCCCTGCCTATCATATTGAGTTAAATGCTCTGAAACACACTTAAATCAGAATTATAATCACAATTTCAAAATACAGACCAATAGACATGGAATATAAGTTGATTATTTTTTCTCCCAGCAAGTCGCCTGTTTGGACAACGGTTTGATTCTGTTTCACAGTCTTAGGGAGGAATATGGTTAAAAGCAGAATTATTTGTCATTTGGATTCCAAGAGTCTTAAGCCACTTGAGAGATTATGCAATGTCCATGAGACAGGCGAGCACGCCACCTGAGTTAGAGAGAGAAAAGGTTTGGGGTCAAAACCAAACTTTTTGCTCTAAGGAATTATATTGGCAAAAATGGGACAGATCAGTAACAGGCCTCCAGAGGACATATATTTGAGTGCCACAGGCCATAAGAGTGCATGGTAGTCATCTACAAACTGCACCCTTCCCTAGAGACAGCATCCCCCTGTCCTAGGCTAGGAAGCAAACCTGGTCTGGATCCTCCCTTCAAGCACTGCCCACAATAGATCTATCTCCCTGTGCTCTAGGCTTGGCTTGGTCTCTGAGTTACACAACCTGAGCAGAAGCCCTCCTGCTCACACCTCCTTTATCCATAAAGGGAAGGTCTACAGCCCTCATCTCTTTCCCAGTGGAAGAACGCTTGTCCTCTAAAAGTCCTCTTCTGAGACATTGGTTACAGACTCCATCAGACACCAGTACTGTTATTTAAGGCTATGTCAAAATCAGCATATATGAGATGTCCTAAAAAATATCATACATTTTTCTTGCACACACTTCATTCTAAGGACATGCATGGCGAAAGGGTGTAAGAGAGAACTCAGCCTCTGCAGCAGTTTCTGTGTGTTCGTGACCCACACGTGTATATGTATGTGGTTCATGTGTAGGGCATATGTGCACATTTGTGTGAGGGTGAGAAAAGTATCAGTGGGTATCACTCTGCTTTATTCCCTTAGAACCTGGTCTCTCACTCAGCCTGGGGTTAGGTTGGAGGCTGGCAAGCCTCAGCAATCTTCTGTCCTGTCTCTGCATGCCTCAGCACCTTTGCTCATCATGCCTGATTTTTATGTAGGTGCTGGGGAATTGAACTCATGTTCTTGTGTTTGTGCAGGAAGCCCTATTACCCCTTGAGTCATCAGCCTAGCACCATTCACCCCTGTATTTTCTTAACACAAGTTCTCCCCACTTCTCTCCCTCCTTCCCCCACATCTCTTTAGTGTGTCTGGTATTTCACCAGCACGTTATGTATTCTGTGACACATTTACCTCAATAGCCAAAAATTCAAAGGCTTCATTGACAGACTGTCATAATGAAAGCAGAAAATCTGGCTGATAGATGCTTGCATAGAAAGTAAAAAAGCAGTACCTTTGACTTTATCTCCAAAGACCTGGTCTTCCGAGACTATAGAGCCTACTCATGAGCACAGGTACTTAATTACTGAGACAGATGACATCCCCACAACCAAACATACTGTGCAATCCATTTGTCTTCCGGCTAGCTGTCTCTGTGTTGAATTATTTAGTTTTCATCATTTTTGATTTTGTAAAGGTTAGATGTTGGATGCTGATAGTAATATTAGAGGGGATGAAGAAATCAATCTTTTAGTCATTCCGAAGCTGAATGAGAAGCACAGTTTGTCAAAGGTGGCCTAGTAAAGCGTCACATTTCCTCCAACCCTCAGAGGGTTCAATTCAAAATTATAAGTTTATCTTAGTATTTACTCAGGGAAGCTGACTCTGAGAATTTTCTAGAATCTTCGTACTTGGGGAGGGAGCAGCAATGGCCAGACTGTTTGTCTGTCGTGGCCATGCATGCAGTTCTTCACTTACCTGTTCATTCAGCAAACATGCATGTGACAGATGCATGGGCCTGGAACACTGCAGAGGGAAAGATGGCTCTGGTCGTGGTTTCAAGATCAAATAGGTACTTGCCAGGTGCCACAAGGATGCGGGGAAGGATTCCAGGCAGAGAGAACAGCATCTGCAAAGGGACAAGGCATAGCAGGGAATGTTGAGAAAAGTCCAAGTATATAGGATTGATGGACCATTGAGTGCCAGGTTAGGGGACCAGAGGGAGATGTGCCTGGAAAATGACAGAAGGAGCCAGACAGTGAAGAGCAGTTTGTGCCACACAAAGAAATTAGTAAGATCATTGTGGCCTCAGTGGGGTAAAGTTTGAGGCAGCGAGAAGTGTTAAAAGGCTATTGCTGGCAGCAACAAGAGGAATGGTAGGAATCTGACTTTCTGGAACATTCCAGCACATGGAATAAGTGCCGATTCCTTACCTCAAGATCATCATCAGTTCAAGCTCAGTCTGGGCCCTCCCCTGTGGGCTCCGACCACTATACACAGCTTTTTAAGTACAGGGCCACATGGTGCAAGGGCTTCCTCTTAACGACATACTGCTAACCTGGGATCGATACACATCAGCTGTATGAGTCAACTGACAGAGTTCTGGGAGGAGCCATGCAGATTTTCTACATTTACAGACTAGATTGGAAGGATCTTTCACATCCTCATCCTGAGATAATTCCAGCAGTGCCTGCTCACTTTTCTCAGTAGGCAGTGGTGAGTTCTCCAATGAAGTAACCAATTACAAGGCATGAAAAGGTGCTCACTGCCCTTTGTTGTGGGTTTTTACACTGCTGCTTCATCTATGGCTTCTGTCAAGCATCAACGTTGACGCAAGTGATAGAAGAAGCCCTCTCTCTCTCTCTCTCTCTCTCTCTCTCTCTCTCTCTCTCTCTCTCTCTCTCTCTCGATGTGCGTGCGTGTCTGTGTATGTGCCTGTACGTTCAGTCTACTACCTAACAGGAAAATGCACAGTATAAAACCTGAACTATTTGTGTGGTGGTAAAGAAGAGCTATGTGCAGATGCTAAGGAGCCAAGTTACATGACCATCATGACCCTCAGTGGTTCAGTAGAAAATGATTCTGCTACCAATGCCAGTCCCTGTTTTGACTGTGTAGTAGCAAGGGGTCTTACATTAGCCTTTCCAGAAAATTCTATTTGACTACCAACCAAGAGTTTATTCTATGCATTTCATTCCCCTTCATGACAGTACCACTGAAAACCATTAAGCTAGTCTGTGTCCTCTTGTGTGCATCCCAGTTACACATCCTCTCCCCCTCTCCAGCTATAAAATGGAGAAAAAAGTATAGAAAGGTAGCCATTGCTACCAGTGTCCCCACTTCATAAGAAGCCTCATTGTTGGAAGCTAAACATTTCCTCATCCATGGTCAGCCAAGTAGTTAGTTTGCCACCAGGGACAGGCACAAGAGACTGTTCAATTAAGCTCTAAGTTCTCAGGACACCCTCGAAACATTTCAGTAGTTTAAAGGTGGCATTGGAACAGTAACTCAAACAATAGCTATATTACAAACTGCTAGGAACCTACTCTCTGTGCAAAGCTACAACTTTGGACAATTTCCTTCAGCTCAGCTGAAGAGAGCTGAAGAGCCAGCAGGAAGTCTTAATCAGAGGTGCCCACCCTAGAGATGCACTCCATAGGAAAAGTCTTTCTCTTTGATGCATGCATCATTGTGGTGGAAAAGCAGATTTTTCCGTGGGTGGAAAACATATGCTTTTGTGTAATAGCAGAAATAAAATCCCACTCCTTTGTCACAGCCTGCTCCTCCCAGCTCTCTTTTCAGAAATGTCTGTTTTCAGAAAAGGTCCCAGGGAGGTGCTGACTATAGAGCTTTCCCTTCCAGAATTGCATCCAAGAACACGGTTGGAGGGAGAGTGGCTAAAGGATACATTAGCTCACTTTGATGGATCTGTAGAGTGGTTATTTAAATGGGCTGCTGTTCAAGGCTTGTCTGGAATGTCTATAAAACATGACAAAATTCACTATCTCCCCTGAATTCCCACCCCCTTTTTTTGGTCAGTTATGAGGATACAAGCATTTTTTTTTTTTAAGTAAAATAAATCACACAGAAAAAGCTTTTATGAGACCTGTCTATAAACTGAGAGTAACTAAGAGAGTGAGGTATGGAAGACTGTCTGTCTGACAAGCAGTCATTACTTGGAGAACAGTCATGTCACCAGACACACGCTGATAGCTTCAGAGCACTGGTCTTGATACTTTACTTTTCCTGGAAGAAGTTTGCTAATTATCTTAGTGGAAAAAAATATTTTAAATCTTTGGCCCAAAATTCAATCCTCTCCAACCACATTTTACTTCAGATTAATTTGCCAGAGGACGAGTTCCTTAACAAGCTACCCTCCCAAGGAAAGGGGGTTCTGGCAGGTAGCTCCTCTGTCAGACCTAAGTACTTCCGCTTCAAGGGGCGACTCCTTCCCGCAACACAGATAGCAGCAGAACTCCTCTGCTAGGGATTCTGGCTGGGACCAACGCATGCTCTGTTCCTCCAGCAAAGCATCATCCTACCAGAGCCATGCAGGAAGCTGTTGTTCTCACACGGGGCCCCACAGCCGCATCTGTGTGTCGGTTCTCTGGTGTGGGGCTTCTGAAGCTTACTTTGGACCTACACATTACAACAACTCCCCCAAGGCAAAGATTTTCCAAGTCTGGCCTCAGTAAATTTTTTTTTCCGTATTCAGTTTAAGATTCAGAAAGTATAAGTATGACTAATTTTTAGCTATTTCAACCCTACATACTGATTTTTTTACAATTCTTGTAATTCAAGCAATATTCCTTTTCTTCAAAACAAGAAGTTGGTGGCATAGGGTTTTATTTCTTGCTTCTTCCCAAAATTCCACTTTTTAAATAACCTGATGTTTTTAGAACACCAGTATCCTGGAACCATGTCCACCACTGGAGGATTCTCTTGAAGGTTTAAGACTACCTTGAAAAGGTATCTGACAAAAGCAATTTGTGGGCACAAGAATTTATTTTGGCTCACTGTTGAGAAGATACAGTGCAGGGAAAGCACAGTGACTGTAACTCCGTCATTGGGAGCTGGTGGATCATTACAGCTCCTTGAGTCAGAAAACAGAGAGAGCTTAGGCCATAAACAAAGTGGAACTGAACCCTCCAGGCCAATCCCTCCCCCAGCAACCTTCTGCTGTGCCTGTCCTGTCTTACTTACTTTCGTATTGTTCTGAGGAGATACCATGACCAAGACAATTCATATAAGAAAGAGTTCATTGAGCTTACAGTTTCAGAGGGTAAGTCCTTGACTGTCATGGTGGGGGGTATGGCAGCAGGCAGGCAGGTAGGCAGGCAGGCAGGCAGGTGTGGTGCTGGAGTAGTCACTGAGAACTTAACATGTTAAGACAATAACCACAAAGCAGAGAAAGACACTCTGCATGGTATGGGCTTTGAAATCTTGAAGCCCATTCCCAGTGCCAACCTCTTCTAAAAAGGCCACACATAATTAATCCCAAAGAGTTCTACTAACTGGGGATCAAATATTCAAATATGAGCCTATGGTTTCCGTTCTTATCCAAACTTCCACAAGATTGTTTCTTGTTCCACAAGAACTTTCTAAAGAACTTTCTACACCCTCCTCAGAACTGCTGTACCAGCTCAGGAGGAAATGTTCAAACATTTCCATTGACATCATAAAAGTAGCAGGGCTTATAAGAACCAATACAGTGTTTCATGGCATGGACCAAGTAAACTTGCTAATGGTAGGGCTGAGAATGCATCCAGCAATGGTAGAGCACTTGCTGAGCACACATATGAGGCATGCTGGATCTCCAGGACTCAAATTAAAAGGTACATAATAAATGTATATAAGTATCCTTACTGGAGCAGGCCACCAACTCTAAAGCATAATGGATAAACAGAATAAGATTCAGTTTCTTCCCCTCCCTCTTGGATTCCACACCATCTTCCTTGACAGTCCTGAAACAGCGCCATTTATTACACATTAATAATGTGTAACTTTAAGTTAACAAATATTTTGAATGAAAAATATTTTTTTTTTTTGCAATGTTCTTAACCATTTAGGGATCCTAGGATTACTTTGAGAATCCAATGAAAGTTAAAGATCTTTTCTACAACTTAAATCATTCTATAGAATATTGGGACATTGGTCCCCAGTCATCTGTACTGGTAAGAAATGCAGCCACAGTACCTGTGTTTTTTCAGATGTTTTCTCCCAGTACGTAACTGGGAGAAGTCCAGTGACAGAGAAGATGGATGGCAGAGAGGCAAGGTACTGGGTAAATGAGGTTCAGGAACACCCCATCTAGTAATAAGAAAGGACAAGGGAAAAAGTGTGTCGGCCTCATACAACTTTCAAAACCAAATCGGCACTCACAGGGATGTGCTTTCTCCAAAAGCTCCATTGTCTGGATTCTTTTCCCATTTTACACTTAGAAAGTTTTCAATCCGCCACATTGCCGGTCTCTGCTGTATCAGCATGCTTTAGTCCCTGGTTCTTAAAATCAGTCTCAAACAGTCAGAACATGACCACATGATCAGAATAGCCATGGCTGGACCAGGTGTGGGGAAGTCACTGCTGTTAGTGGCAACAGTCTGTGCGTCTTAGCAAGGACCAGTCTCTTGAGGGGAGCCCAGGGAACACCCCCGTGGCCTTTGTTTTCCTAAGGGGTTGTTGACATTGGCAAGGCAGTAGATGGTGGCAGTGTGACGCTTACTTTATTTGTTAAGAGAAACTTCTGCGGTGCGACAAACATCATGCTTTGACGATTTTTGATGACTTACTGAAAGACCCATAAAGTCTGGTGTTTCTTTTTCCATACATTTTTTCAGACTCACAGAGATTAATTAACCAGAGAGAGCTCAGAAAGCTGGATATCCTAGAAAGGCATGCCCCAATGCTGGCCTCTCAGCCTTAGCCCCGATCTTGAAATGCAGGTCCTTTCTGTTCTCGTATTGTCTGACGGTACCAGAAGCCTCCCTTTCTTCCTTTAAAGACGTGGATTTCTGAAAAGAATTTTACAAGTTCAAAGAAGTGTGCACTGCAACTCTGCTGCCCTGTGATACATTCCGCCTTCCCTGGCCAGTGGTAGCTGAGGGCCTTTCAAGACAGAATGGATTTGATTTTACATGCAGAACGAATGAACAAAAAAAAAAATACAAAGTGGCTCGAAGCAGCAGCTTAGAGACCTATGCCTGGGAGCTGGGCGAAGCAGGAAATGCAGGTGCCACAAAGAGAAATTCGACAGAAGGGGACTCTGTCCCAAAATCCTAAGCCATGTTGGTTGGGTATCTGAGCTGTAGGAATAAATCCAGCAGGGCATGAAATGACGAGCAAACAAGCAAAACGAGGAGCCGTTTCTGTGAACTGGCGAGCCCCATCTGGCTTAGATCGACACTGGAAAGCTGAGGTAGTCAAAAGGAATGGATATGTTGGGAGAAAAAGCGATCAAGACACAGATGTCACAGAGGTGTCACATCTATTTAGACAGACTGTAATCTTTTTCCCTCTTAAAAAAAAAAAGAAAGAAAAGAAAAGAAAAGAAAAAACACTGATAGAGTGGATAGTTTGATATCCACTCTCAAACTATCAATTTAACAGTCACTGAAGCACGGAGTAACGAGATGTCAGTTTTCCGGCCTTCAGGCTTGCTCACCGTCCCACCCATGAAAGAACTGGAAATTGTAGAGAGGAAAGGATGGATACAAGTGTCTAGGAGGAATTTAAACAAAAAAAGAAAAAGTGCATCAAATTGATCTTTGCAATGAAGGAAAGTATAAGAAAGGGGATAAAAGGTCCAGAGCCTTCCATGCCATAATTAAAGGGGCCGCCAATCAAGAATACGTTTGGAGGGATGGAGCTTGTGTTTCTTCCTCTTTGAGTTAAAATTGCTTTGGTTTGTGTATAACTACAGCTCTTGGGTTTTATTTCAGATTGACAATGATAAAATGCTCCCCAATCTGTCATTGAGAACAGAAAGCCATAGACAGTTAGGACAAATCAGGCTAAATAGCTCCTGGAAATGCAAGAGTGGGCCTGGTTGTTGGCAAACAAACAAAGCCATGGTCATCACTTGGCTAGTGGCAAATAGGGCCAAAGTTGTCATCTTTCCTCTGCAGCAGCTGCCTGGTGACACACTTCTTACATTATAGTGCTCACAGCAGGACGCCCACCTAGTAAAAGCAAGGAAACACATCATGACTTCGGCTCAAGCTCCTGTGTACACTGGTCATAAAACGGCAGCGGAAGCCAGTGTGGGGGAAGAACATTGCAGGCCATGGAAACAGCGCAGATAGAAGTGCAGAGGAGAAATTACCCCGGGTCCACATGTAACCAGTAGCCACAGAAGCCCATGAGTGGAACAGAGTGAACAAGAGGTTCATTCATTCCAGGCCTCCATGATTCCCCGGGGAGGCTGAATCACAGACAGAGCAGAGACCGAAGGGAGCAGGTCATGAGAGGCTTTGAAAATCCTTGATTCAATTTGGCTGGATCCTACAGAAAGTCATCACGAGGTTTTTACACGGATGCAGTTTTAAATGGATCATTCTGGCTTACTCAATTAAAAATAGACGTTAGTGGGTATGGGTAGAGCAGGAAACCCATTCAGGAAGCTAGTGAGCAGTCCAGGTTAAGACGGATGGTGGCTCAGACTGGAGGTGGTTTTAGTCGCAAGTCTTGGGCCAGTACTTGGGAGAATATTGCTGTGTAACACTGACTGTGCTCAGTACCTGCATTTTCACCCTGCAGACCCTCCATCCCCACTGGAGCTATCTTCTGTACTTCTTTGGATAACATGGGAATGTCTAGAGACAGACTAAACACCCCAGGTATCTGGCTCTCTGGACCTTCCCAGATGACACCACTGGTCCTCATTTTCTGTCTGTCATTGCCTCTGCTTCCCTCTGCCCCTGCGTGCTAAGCTGCACAGCTTGTTTGAAGCAACTGTCCCACCTTCTGACTCCATAACAGCTTTTTTTTTTCTCACTAACCAGGGTTCACGACGCTCCTGTTAGCTTTTTCTTCTTTTCCCCAGGTCTGAGCTTAGCAGCAACTGCATCTTAATCATAGTGCAGTTCTCTCCATGGGCTTTGTTGGAGCTGGCCCTTATTTTCTGTGTCTTTGCGCAGCGATCAGTCTTAGCCAGGGGATGCTTGCCTGGACCTACTGAGCCTGCTGCAGTGGAGGGTCAGAATGCCAGCATTCATTAATTCCTTCCCTTCCTCCCCCACGCTCTCCTTTGTCTGATTTCTTTCTCCTCTCTTGTTTGAAATGGTCCTGAATTTCTCTTTCCCTCTTTCTTTTCCCTTTGAACCTCAGACTGTTTCTGCTTATTCATGTCTCTCACCTCAAAAATATATTTGTTAACCTTCATCCCAACCTTTCTTTGCAAGGTCTAGACTGGTCTATTCATCCACGAGCAATTGGCAAGGTGGCTAGATAAGTGAGTGTCTCCATCCACCGTGCTCTCCTATGAATGCCTCTTATCAACATCAGGAGCCCTTCAAAAAAAATAAAATAAAATAAAATAAAAGCAGCTTACAGACTTAATGGCAGGAGTCCAGTGAATGGCTAATATCACCGTTTATTCTCTGGAGAGGATTAAGAGCAGCACAATAGCATTCCATCTGGAGCTCTGCTACTATGTAGTATCACCTTTCCAAAATACACTTTTAAGCTACAGAGAAAAATAACAAGGTTTCTGAACAACCAAAATATCTTATAAACCCCAGGCTCTAAAGCTGAGACCCTTGACTCACCTGACGACCACTGCCAAGGGCTCGTCACCAGCCCTCTCTGCATAGTTTCCACATCGCAGAAAGGTGGCAGGCTTATTTCTAATGTCATTGCTAATTAGAAAGACCATATTTGAAGGAGGGGGCATAGCATACCTTAGGCAGTACTGAAATGTTACACAGTAATGAAAAGTTACAGAGCCAAGTGTGAAGGGAAAGTCGGTTGTGGATCTCACACAGTGAGCTGGATAGGACATGGGATTTGTGGCTGCCAGAGTTCTGTCATAGCCAAGCATGGCTTAGCTATGAATGGTGGCATTTTGGCAATATGGGCCTGGTAAGCAGAGGTGAAAAAGCTGCAACTTTGATAGCTGGGGATCAATAGGGCTTTGGTCTTCTGGAAATGAATACGCCCTGTGTTTTATAGGCCCTGAAGATCCACTCCAGACCTGTCCTCTCTGAGCCTCAGTCTGTTGACTACCACCTCCAGAGGTAAGAAAAAAAATCCTCTAGGGCCTCCCTTGTGATGTGTGCTCTCTGGCCTGCTAGAGTTTGGCAACAACCCTGACTACCAACACAGAACACCCTGATTTCTGCCAGTGGTACAACTGCCCCTTCAAACTCAAGCTAGTACTCACTGGGAACCCACTGCGAGCCAAGCACTGTTCCTTCCAGGAGCTGTCCCATGGTAACAGCATTCGATCCTCCCTGTAGCCTATTGGGGTTGAGGGGCGGGGGCAGGGGAGGAGGACACCACTGCCTCCATTTTGTTGAAAGCACTAACCTTCAGCAAGCAACTGCAGAGGCAAAGCTGAAAATCAGGCCTGTTGACATGAAGCCGGTGCCTGATGCATTCTACTTCCACCAAAGTACAGAGAGACACAGTGCCAGTTTGCTTCAAGAACTGCCACATACACTGTACGCCACACTCTTCCGATTCAGACTGCATTTTATATTTTGTTGTTTTGTTCAGAGCCAATGCTGTGTTTCTGGATATTCCCCAGAGCTCTGTTGCTAATGAAAATGTCCCAAGTCCAAATAACCACAACACAGGTGTTCAGGGTTAAAGGTGAGGGAAAAGGAACTCAGTACTTCTGAACTGAACTAACTTAGCTCTCAGCTGCACTCAGCAAAGCCAATGGTCAGCCAAGTCTCATTTCTGGTGAGACTCTGATAGAACTTGGATATGGAATGTCCCCTAAAGGCTAACACTTGGTGCCCAGACGGGGGGCGGGGGGGGG
>JADRCD010225228.1:4471-14909 GCA_019843815.1 Montemys delectorum | reverse complement strand
GGGGGGGGGCGCTATAGAGAGGCAGAGCCTTTAAGACATAGAACTTCATAAGAAGTCTGTGTGTGTGTGCCCATGGAGGGGATGTTGGGAGGCCCACTACTTCCTGAAGACTACGAGATGATTGTGTTCTGTCCTGTGCTTAGAGGACAGCATGGAACCTCAGCACAGGCCCAGAGTCAAGTCATCCTGGACTGGAACCAATAAGCTTATGAGTCAAACGTTCCCCCTTTTGAAGTTGATTATGTTCAGTATTTTGTTACAGCAACAGAAAGCTAAATAACAGGGATTATTCTCAAATGCTCTCTCCATGACTTATCCTAGATGAGACGGAGGCATAGGATGTGAGTTGTCAACCTTGACTGATGTAATGATGTTTCATTTGCTCACTGGAGCCTAGCTTTGTTTGTATGCTAATCAAGGCCAAATGTAGTAAATCCATGAATATTCACAGTACTACACTGAGATAACTTCCCCTCTCCTACCTGCAGTCGAGTCTTCCTAAAGCATTTGAATGAATGATGTCAATTTTTGAAGCTGTTGTAAGCACAATGAGAGAGGCAGAAGGAAGGAAGAGGGGAGGGGCCTGACTCTACAGGATTCTTAATAGATTCCCGTGTGTGGAGCGCATCTCCACAGTTGAGCATTTCTCATATGCCACTCTAGAAATTACATCCTTGGGGATAACCCAGTTGGGCATTGTCTGCATTTCCTCCTCTGCTCTTTTATCTTCTTCCACTGTAATGGATAATGCCTTCAGCCTCCTGCAAGGTTTGCCCCGCTCAAAGCTCCAGTTATTCACATGCTTGTAGAACAGCTGTTTTCTTCACCACCTGGCCTTAAATCATACGTTCGGAATATTTCTAAAGTTCCAGCATGAAGTGGTTATAGATTCACCTTCTGGAGATGCATGCCAGAAATCATGTCTGTTTGTTACCATATAACCGAAGAACACAGTGTCCTTCTCTGTAAGGACAACTTCCCTAAGGTTGGTCACAGAAGAATGAAGGAAATGAGGGGTGCCATAGACCAGACACTATTTTCAATTGCAAGGACGGGCCATGCAATTTTAAAACCATTACAATCAAACCTCCCTTTTGAGCTTAGTGATCACGAATCTGAAAGAGACGGAGGAATAAAAGACAGCAAAGTCGGGGTCTTATTAAATGTTAAGAAGTCACTGGGCTGCTAGGAGTGAGATTGGCAAGTGGACAGAAGAAGAAACAGGGGTCCGTCCCTTTCTGCACTCAGGGGCTGGTCAAAAGCACAGCCGTCAGTGGCTATGCATGGGATTTCTATTACAGCAGAGGGATGACCTAGCTAGCAGAAGACGGAGGCGGCCCCTTGTAGAGAAGACTGAGGCAACACGGAATCGATAATTGGAGGAAGCCATGCATTTTTGGTCTGGGGAAACGTGAGGAAGGGCCAGAGCTTATAACGTAGAAGCTCTTTGGACTGGGCTCTAATACCTAAGAGGGACTCTTCTCAGAAAAGCTCCGTAAGTCACTACCGCTAATATAGCTGAGAAGACAGCCCTCCGTTGCTGCTAGTGGTGGCTTTGAGGGACACTGCGAGAGAGGTACAGAGCTAGAGAAATTTTCCAGCTAGGAGAGAAGGATGATACTCATCCCTGATCACTTACTCTATCCTGCTTTCAGGAACACGAAGCAAATGGAAAAGAGCAAGTTCCTTCTTGTCCCGTCCCACAATCGCCCCCTGGAGTCCAAAACCTAGATTTTTTTTTATTAGATATTTTCTTTATTTACATGTCGTAAGATATCTCCTTTCCTGGTTTTCCCTCCGAAAAAAAAGAAAAAGAAAAAGCCCTGTTCCCTTCCCCCTCCCCCTGCTCATCAACCCACTCTCCCCTCTGCTTCCTGGCCCTGGCATTTCCCTACACTGGGACATAGAACCTTCACAGGACCAAGGGCCTCTCCTCCCCTTGATGACCAACTAGCCCATCCTCTGCTACATATGCTGCTGGAGTCATTAATCCCGCCATGATGTTTTCAATGTAATGCTCACTGAGTCAATTTAGGGTTACCCGTATGTACATGGCTGTGGGACCATTTACTAGAGTGTCGGTTGCCTCTCAGGGCCCACTCCCTGAAGAACAAGGATTCTCCCTCGATAGGCAAGCAGCTGTCAACTATCAGCCAGGGGGCAGAACTTCATAAGCCCCACCCACCCTCTCATCTCTTCCAGGTCTTCTGCCTTGATCCTGTGATCCCCTCATCAGTTCCGGGATTTCAGTTGCCTTGACCTTGTGTTTTCGTGTGCTGTACCGACACTGTGAGTTGGTCTGTGCAGCTTCCCTGCCGTGACCCACATACTGTTTCGCTAAGCTGACTCAGTGAGCATCACATACACCGTGCACAGAGATGTCGGACATAAAGGTGAGTGGCGAAATGCAGTGAATGGTGGAGGAGTTGGAAGGGAAAGATTGGCTCCCAACACATTATATATATGTATGCATATTAAACAGAATATTTTAAATAACTTCATATAATGCACAATTAACTACAAAATAGCAGGTTTGGGGAGAGCAGAATCAATTGAGGGTATGTCTTTCATTTTGAATCTCTGTTATTGCTCGGCGGTAGGCAGATAAACTGGCTGGAAGGGTGGCTGGGAAGAACCCTGACTATTTCCTGGTGTCATCTGACTTATGTGGTGTAAAAACTCACACCACGACCAACTACAAGCGCTCCACCACTTGTCATTGCCTGGGGCCTTTGGGAAAAAAATATCAAAAACTGATTTTCCTAAGCCGGTAGGAGTTAGCCACTGCAGTGTGTTGGTGGGTGGGGAAGAAGGAGAGGTGGTGACTGAAAAGGGCCTAGAAATAAGAGTTATAATTTAAGTCACAGGAGGGAGGGACACAACACTTGTCGGGAGAACAGAAAGCCCTTGGAAAACAGTGATCAGCTAAGGGAGAAAAGAAAGGAAGAGGCCCCCAGTGACGAGCCATAAGCAGCCATCTACCTGACAGGCCAGCGTGGCAAACTGCCTGACCTACTTTATGGAGGATAAGCGTTTTGCTCTACCATCGTCGATCCTAATATTTTCTATATAGTGCCTGGGAAAATAAATTGTATCTGTTCAAACTTCTGAAGCTAAGACGTGAATTTTATATGAGAAATGAGGCATATGTATAGCCTCCATTTTTCAGTCCGGGAGATCAAATGCTTTTTCCTGTGACTTTGAGAGATGTCTCCTTTCTTCGTACTGAGTAGGCTAATAGTACAAATAAATTTATTCTGTGCTGTTTCTGATACATGGTGTGACAGCCCTATGCAGTCCATTGCTAATGGCCTTGTTCACAAGCTCGAGTCTGGTAAAATATTAAATTCAGCTATAAAATGACTACATTAAAAATTGAATTAATAATGATTAGAATTAAGTATTAACCATTCGATTTAATTTAAAAATAAATCCATAGACCTTTAAGTCTCCTTATGGAGAAAAATAAACAGAGTTAATAAGCTTGACAAATATTTAATAAATATTTAAATTCACATGCACACCCTATATGGAGAAGATAAAAAGTTAAAATTTGATTATCATGTGTTACAAAGCAGTCTGATGCTCTGCTCTTATGGTGTCCTTGAGTTGAACTAGAAAGCCAGTGTGGAATAAGCTTGTGTTTTCAAAGAGAACGCATATAAACTAGAATCAAGACTCCGTTCACATTTTCAAGAAACCAGCGAGGGCTAATCATTTACGATGCTTTAGAATGGAAAGCAAAGGATTAGGGTGCTGGGAGTTATTAAATATGTGGTATATTCCATTCCAGCACAAACGCGTGAGCACACACAGAGCGACACACAGAGCGGGAGCAGCCGCAGCTGCAGCCACAGAGGCGGGAGGGAGAGCCTGGTTCTGCTGCAGACCATGCAGTATTAGCCTCCCTCTGCAGGATCGCTTCGTGCATACTCTGCCACCTTGTGTGATGTGTATATACTACACCTCAAAACATCTTCAGTCCTTGTTCCATTAGCCCTGTGCATATTGCTTCTACACACACACACACACACACACACACACACACACACACACACACTCTACACACACACACACACACACAGAGAGAGAGAGAGAGAGAGAGAGAGAGAGAGAGAGAGAGAGAGAGAGAGAGTCCTATTTCAAGGGCTAATAAATCATTTATGAAGCAAAAGGAACTGATTTTGCTTCATGGAGACTGTTATCTTGGGAGCATTAGCTAATGGTGCAGGCACAGGGGCATGGATGTGGTGTGTTTGTTCCACGGTGCTCAGAGGATGCTCACCCCAGGGCACCTTGGCACAGAGATGAACAGGAGAATGGAGGAACACCACACTTATCTCAGGGCTCTAAGAACAAGTTCTATAGCCAACTGTTCTTGGCATTATTCCACACGCCTTACCCACCACTGTGCGGGCACTGAGGCCAGCTCCCTCCCTCACAGACTTTCTGTTTTTTATGCCTCTGCTTAGTAACCACAGCAGGAATTTGGAACGAGACATAGCAAATGACTTCCCTGACCCCTCTGACTCAACACGGGAGAATGCAGCTAGCAGCCAAAAGCTGGTGATGCTAGGAAGTTAGAGACATGAAATGCTGAGCCGCAGAGTTGGGTAGTGTTCAATCCCCTAGTCCATGCACTCTGAGCAAATTTGACTGACAGCAGGCCAACTGTCTTTAGGCTTGCCAGTATGATATGTTTGGGCAACCGATCTGTATTGAATATATACCAGTTCCAAAGTCCAAATCAGATGCAATTCTTAGCATTTTAGTTCCTGAACACTATTTTAAATACTACAGGACCAGAGGAGTGTCTGCTCTAAATTGCTGTACTTGGAAAAAAAATGATCATTTTTAATAATAGCATTTCCCCTGTAAGAGCTGCCATTGCTCTTTCATTTCTTTATCTAAAAATCCCATCACTTACCATGACCACAAGGAGATGCAATGTAAACATTTCAGAGAAGGCTGCCTCTGAAGAGATGGCCCCAGAGAGGCTGTTACATTTGTTGGACCTTGGCTTGGGTCTTCATTCTATTCCTCAAATGAATCTTGAAATGATCTCAATAGCACTCTACAGGAGATAACAAAACTTACTGTGGTAGATATCATGTGCTTACAGTCAATAACATAGAAAATGTCCGGTACATAACAGGCCCATATCTGTATCACTCTTAACATTATAAATGGCATCTGCTCGAATGCAGTCAGAAAAGAGAATAGAGAGCAGAAGATATGGTGTGATTTTAATGAGAAATTCCCTACCCCCTCAAACCCACCCGTCTCACCCACCCACCTCCACCCCTGCCACACATATAATAGGCTCATGTATTTGAACACTTGGTCCCAGTTGGCGGCACTGTTTGGGGAGGTTTTGGACCCTTAGACGTGGAGCCTCGCTGGGCATATGTAGTTTGGGGCTGACTTTGAAGGCTCACAGCCTTTGCCGGCTTCCTTTTCCGTCTCTCTGCTTCCTGCTCAGAGATGAAATGTGAATAGCTAGCTTTCTGCCCCTGCTGCCAGGCCTGCTTATTGCCATGCATTCTCCACCATCATTGAGTCTATCCCTCTAGCATCATCAGGCAAAACAAAACCTGTCTTTCTTAATTTGCTTTTCTCAGGGTATTTAATGATTGCATCAGAAAGGTAACTAATATAGAAGAAAATATGAAATGTGGTTATGTTACCTAAGACAAAAACTATATAATCAAGCTTTACACTTTGGTATGTCTGAGAAAAATGGTTATTTTTCTTTTAGTTACATTGGCATAAATTCATTAGCAAGAGCTTAAAAGGGATATTATGGTATATGTGGTATCTGAATGAGGATGACCACTCATAGCTCATAGATTTAAATGCTTGGTCCTAAGTTTATGAAACTGTTTGAGAAGGATTAAGGGGTGTGACTTCTTGGAGAAAGTGTGTTACTAGGGAGTGGTCTTTAAGATTTTAAAAGCTTACTCTGCTTACAGTATTCTCTCTCTCTCTCTCTCTCTCTCTCTCTCTCTCTCTCTCTCTCTCTTCCTCCTTCCCTTTCTCTCTCCCTCCTGCTTTCTAATAGAGATGTATTCTCTCAGCTACTGCTCAAGTGTCATACCTCCTGCCATGATAGTCACACACTCACCCTCTGAAACTCTAACGACCAAAATAAGCTCTTTCTTCCAAAAGTTACCTTGGACATTGTGTCTCTTTATAGCAATAAAAAAGTAATTAAGACAGAAGTTGGAACCAGGCAGTAGGTTATTCTGTGATAGACCTAACCATGATTTTTTTTTTCAGAAATGTGAAAGATTTTTTTCAGACTTTGGGCTATTAAAGCAGTTAAATGCTGCAAGCAGGGCTCAATGGGTCATCCAAGTAGGAGTTTAGAAGACAGTAAGACTGAGAGCCATGTGGGCTAGAAAGAGCCAGCTGAATTATTTCATAGGAGAATAATATTAGAAATTGGGCTAGAGACAATTCTTGTAGTATTTTGGCAATGAATTTGGCTGCTTTTTGCCCTTCTAAGAATCTGCCTGAGGCTAAAATGAAGAGTTTTGAACTAATTCCCTTGACAAAGGAGTCTGCAAGACAGTCTGATATTGAGTCTGCTATGTGGTTATTTGTGACCACTTTTTTGTGGGCATATAATGAAAAAAGAGAAAGCAAGGCTACAAAAATTCAAAATGTAGAGTTAGGATAGAAAAAGAAAACCAGAATACTTAATATTGGGGCCTTAGTCTGTGCAAAAAGAGATGAAGAGAAATCAAATTAAGGGAATGGAATCTACAAGGGAAGGCTCAACCGAGATAATCCAGCAACTTGTGAAAAGATTATTGGTTCCCAAAGATCAATAATAAATCAAAGCTTATACAAATGTAATTCAAGAAGAGGGAAGATTTCATTCCAAATACCCAAAGAAACGTGGTAGTGTTGGCTACATGGCTCTAGTTTTAGAGTCATGAAGGATACAGAAGTAAATGGGTTGTGAAGTCTTTCGCCAAAATTAAGATAAGCCACAGAGGCTTGACATGTGGCAGAGGAGTCCCTCCATGGTGGCTTTGTATAAAGCTGCGAATGTGGAACCTGGATTTTATTGGAGACTGCAGATGTGCCAGATGCTGAAGCCACGGAATACCTGCCAAGGAGAGCGTCACACAGAGAGTGGAACCAGCCTAAGGGAAGTGTGCTGGAGTAAGCAAAGCTGGGAGGGAAGAGGTGGCTCAGTCCTTTATGATCAGATGTAGAGCTAAAGGACTTGGAATTTACCCTGCTGGGTGTTAGCCCTGCTGGACCAAATGTTTCCTCCCTATAGCTCTATTCCTCCCCTTTGGAATGGGATATATATATATATATATATATATATATATATATATATATATACTGTGCCATTGTATGTTAGAAGTGTAGAATATGCTTTTGTTTTATAGGGGGTTATATTTTGTGAAACTGTTGAGACTGAAAGACTACAGAGTTTTGAAACTAGACTAGCTGTATTTTGCATTATAACATGACTACAAGTTTGCAGGTGCCAGAAAGTAAAATGTGGTGGTTTGAATGAGATTTGCCCCCATAGGCTCGTACACTGGAATGCTTTTTTCTCAGTTGATGAACTGTTTGGGGAGGATAGGAGTCATGGCCTTCTACAGCGGGAGCTGTGTCCCTGAGGAGTGGGCTTTGGTGCTTCAAAAGCCCACTCTATTTCCCCAATAGCCTCTTAGTTGTGGATAAAGATTTGCCTCTCAGTTATTGCTCTAGCACCATGCCTTTCCCTGCTGCCCTCCACCATCATGGTCATGGACTCAGACTCTGAAGCTATAATCCTCCAATGGGCTCTGTCTTCTAGAAATTGGCTTGATCATGGTATCTCTTCTTCATAGCAATAGAAAGGTAACTAAGACAGTGTATTATCTTGAATCGTGTCAAGTTGTAAACAACAAAGAAATTCAAATTACAGAATTTCAGCTCATGGTGCAGCAGTATTATCCTTGGTAACTTACTAAATATTTTCAGTATTCTTATTACCATAGCGAAGCAGACCCAGAGTCACTTTCCTTCAGAGTAGCTGAAGCTGTCACCCAGCCTGATTAAGTCTCCCATGGAACACAAAGTGCAGGGTGAGTTGATTGATATCTGTCCCTTGTGTCTTCTGGATACTTGGACCTCAAGGAAGGTACATCTTGCTCACTGGCTCAGCTTTAGACAAGGCCACAGGAACAGGTACAACTCTGACTTGAGTGCCCACATGAAGAACGCACACGTCTCTACCTGGGAACAAAGTCTTCCAGAAACTGTATTGGGTTAAACATGTCTGTTCAGGAGAGTATCATTTTGCTTAATCTTCTATAATGACATCTTGTGATCTCTTAAATAGTTTCTGCCACCTGCTTCTATATTTGTTATCAACCGTTTCTTTTCTGTCAGAATTTTTTGTGTGTGTTATATTTAACTGAGATCCTAAAAGAAATTTAACATCTTCTGATCAGCATCTTTTAATTAGCATATTGAGCCTTTGTGATTGTCGGGATACATTGCAGTATTCACTGAAGCTACTAATACTGACAGAACCGGAAAATACTAGAATATTAAGACAACTGGTGCAAATCAAAAATCAATTTCCAGAGAACCCTTACAAGACATGGAAATAGAAAACAATGATTGGAAAAACTGGTTTCTGTTTGTTTGAGAGTTACGTCTGAATCCTTGTGCAAAGTCATGAATATTTGGAATTCTGCCAGGTCAGTAACACATATCTACTCATTTATGCAACATGTAATGGCATATGAAGGTCTTAGAATGCTCCCTGGCACATGGCAAGCAAGCAAGCAAATATGTTAAATGAGAAGTTTGAAAAGAACAAAGCTTAGAAGTATTTAAGTTCATGAAGAAAAAAAGAATATGTTAGCACAATGGAAAACTAAAAACAATTTTTTTTAAAAAAAATTTCTAATTACTTTCCTAGAAACAGGATTCAATGACAGCTTGATCACCACAAGAAGGCATTAGACAGACCCTCCACTGCTACAGAAAAGTGGGACCAGAAAAAGATGGGCTTAACCTTTAGGAATTTGTACAGAATAAAATAGTGAACTCCACTAATTCTCATGCGTAGCAAGTTGCTGATGATTAGAAATCTGGCTCCTAAATATAAAGACGTTTCTTGTCTGGGCATCTCTGAAACATTATTGATGACACCCTAATCCCCATGACATTTAGGAAATTTATGATTGACATGTAATGAAGCTAGAAGACTGTCAAAATGAACTGAATTTCCCCCCATTATCTAAAGAAACAGAAACAAAATCTGAATCTCAACACATGGTCCGCAACCCAGGCAGTCCTCACTGAGATTCCGTGTGTCACTGCTAGCCTCCGCCTCCGAGCGAGCACTCACTCGCCTTCTCACCTGTCCTCCCTGTGCAAGCGAGAATCCAAAGCAGAGTGAATGAGGGTTCTTCTGGGGTGCTAGAAAGAGCAGAGGTGTGTGTTTAAATGTTTCCTGCTGCAGAATAAAGAGGGCGCCACATAACCACGTCTCTAGTTCCCAGAGGATGATAGCTTTGTCGGGTTAAGACTAAGAGAGGCAGAAAGACAGGAAGACAGACCCCCCCCCCCAAGGAGACCCCGTGATCACAGAGTAAAAGGCTAAAAGCTTGCTGATGACAATCAGTGACTTGAGGCCCTCTGGTTTGAGCGACACCCTTTGATGACAGATCTGAGTGAATAGTCTCTTTGCTTCCTCCAAGTGTGGCCTGAGAACAACAGATCAGAATTATAAGGGAAAGTGTAGAAATGTGTATTCTGCTCTGCCTGCCTGGACCTTGAACTCAGAGACTCAGAGGCTAATGGTGTCCCATCCCTCAGGCAGTTCTAATGCTGGCTGATGGGTAAGAACTTCTACTCCGGGTCAGCAGTGATCAAGTGTGGCTGGAACTCTCTCTGTACTGATCCTTAGAGTCTGTTCTAGTCCAACAAAATATTCTAGCTCAGAAATTAGGTCATGTCGCAAAGAAAATAGCCAAGTAGTTAAAAACCAAAAAAATGGCTTTCTGTGACATAAGATAATTAAGAAAACACAAAAATTGTGAAGCGGTTTACAATTAATGGATGACTATGACATTTACCTTATGAAATATGAACTTCTAGTATGCTACAGCCGGAATGGAACTAAATATCATCGACGATAACTAATCCTAACATTAAATAAGTGACCTACTAAAAACTCGAGCTATTTTCGATAAGACTATGCTCTTCTCAGCTCTGTGTTCACTTCAAACAGGCAATGTTTTTAGCAAGATACAAGACAGAATTCTGTGGATGTTAGCCGCTACTGCTGAGTGCGAGTGATGCGAGTATCGGTGTGTCACTCCCAGTAAAAGGGAGGTGCCTAGAGCAAACACTAACACTAGAAATATAACATATGTGTGTGTGTGTGTGTATATATATATATATATATATA
>JADRCD010225227.1:15439-29765 GCA_019843815.1 Montemys delectorum | reverse complement strand
GGCAACCACATGGCGGCTTACAACCACCCATAATAAGATCTGACGCCCTCTTCTGGTGCGTCTGAAGACAGTTACAATGAATTACACTGGAGCGAACATGGCCAGAGCAAGCAGAGGTCCTGAGTTCAATTCCCAGCAGCCACACACGATAGCTCATGGCCATCTGTACAGCTACAGTGTACTCATACACATAAAATAAATGAAATAAATCTTAAAAAAAAATGGCGCCGGACAGTGGTGGCGCACGCCTTTAATCCCAGCACTTGGGAGGCAGAGGCAGGCGGATTTCTGCGTTCGAGGCCAGCCTGCTCTACAGAGTGAATTCCAGGACAGCCAGGGCTACACAGAGAAATCCTGTCTCAAAAAAACCAAACCAAACCAAAAAAAACAAAAACAAAAAACAAAAAAAAACCTGGCAAACGGATTTTAAGAGCACATAAAAACATAATCAAGTAGGCTTCATCCCAGGAATGCAGGAATAGTTTAATATACCAAAATCCATCAATGTAATCCACTGTATAAAGAAAGTGAAAGAAAAAAGTCACATGACTATCTCACTAACTGTTGAAAAAGCCTTTGACAAAATCTAAAACACCTACATCTAAGTCTTGGAGAGATCAGGGATACAAAGCTCATACCTAAACATAATAAAACCAATAGCCAATATCAAACTAAATGAAGAGAAACTGAGAGCAATTCCACTAAAATCAGGGACAAGGTACGGTTGTCCACTCTCTCCCTATCCATTCAACATAGAACTAGAAGTTATTATACCTGGAGCAATAAAACAACTAAAGGAGATCAAGGGTTACAAACTAGAAAGGAAGAAGTGAAAGTATAGCTATTTGTAGATGATAGGACAGTATATGAGTGACCCCAAAAATTCTACCAAAAAAATCCTTCAGCTGATAAACACATTTAGCAAAGTGGCTTGATACAAAATTAACTTAAAATCAGTAGCCCTTCTTTATACAAACAAGAAAAGGAATTATGGAAATAACACCCTTTACAATAGCCACAAATGATATAAAATATCTTGGTGTAACACTAACCAAAAAAGTGAAAGATCTATATGAGAAGAACTTCAAATCTCTGAAGAAAGAAATTAAGGAAGACATCCAAAGATAGAAAGATCTCCCAAGTTCATGGATCTGTAGAATTAACATAGTAAAAATAGTCATCTTACCAAAAGCAATTTACATATTCTATGCAATTCCCATCAAAATTCCAATACAATTCTTTACAGAACTTAAAAATTCAATTCTCAACTTCATATGGAAAAAACAAAAAAACCCAGGATAACTAAAACAATCCTGTACAATAAGAGAACTTCTGAAGGTATCACCATCCCTGATTTCAAACTATATTACAGAGCAATATTAATAAAAAATGCATGGTATTCACATAAACAAGCTGATTGATATAACAGAACTAAAGACCCCAAAATAAACCCATATACCTATGAACTATGAAAGCTTGATATTCGAAAAGGAGCCAAAACCTTACATTTGAAAAAATGAAAGAATCTTCAACAAATGGTGTTGATTTAACTAGATATCTGCTTATAGAAGAATGCAAATAGACTCATGTGGTGATTTGAATATGCTTGGCCCATGGTAAGTGGCACTATTAGGAGGTGTGGTCTTATTGAAAGAGGTGTGCCCTTATAGAGGAAGTGTGTCACTGTGGGGGTGGGGTCTGAGGTCTCTATGCCCAAGTTCCACTCAATGTGGAAGAAGAGCCTCCTCCAGGCTGCCTATGGAAGAGAGTCCTCTCTGGCTGCCTTTAAATCGAGACGTAGAATGCTAGACTCCTCCTCTATCATATCTACCTGCATGCTGCCATGTTTCCTACCATGATGATAATGGATGGAACTTCAGAAACTGTAAGTCAGCCCCAATTAAATGTTTTCTTTTATAAGAGTTGCCTTGGTCATGATGTCTCTTCACAGCAATGGAAACACCACTTAAGACAATTCATGTCTATCATCCTTCACAAAACTCAACTCCAAGTGGATCAAAGACTTCAACATAAAATCAGACACACTAAAAATCTAATAGAAGAGAAAGTGGGGAACTGCCTTCAACACGGTAGACAAATCCCTGAACAATACACTAATAGCTCAGGCACTAAGATCAACAATTAATAAATGAGACCTCATGAAATTGGACAGTTTTTGTAAGGCTAAAGAAACCATCAATAGGATCAAAACAGAAGCCTACATTATGGGAAAAGATCTTCACCAATCCTACATACAACAGAGGCCTAATATTCAAAATATATAAAGAATTCAAGAAATTAGATACCATCAAACCAAATAACCCAATTAAAAATGGGGGACAGAGCTAAATAGAGAACTCTCAACAGGGGAATCTCAAATTGTCATTAAGCAGTTAAACAAATGTTCAATGTCCTTAGTTATCAGAGAAATGCAAGTGAAAAAGACTCTGAGATTCCATCTTACAACCAGTTAAAATGGCTATGACCAAAAATTCAAGTGACAGCCTTGGCTGGTGAGGATATGTAGCAAGGAGAACATGCCTTCGTTGCCGGTGGGAGTGTAGACTTGTATTACTACTGGAAATCAATTTGGCAGTTTCTCAGAAAATAGAAAAGAGTTTTACCTCAAGACCCAGCTATCCCGTTCCTGGGCATATACCCAAAAGATGCTCCACTATACCATAAGGACCCTTGCTTAACTATACTCATAGTACCTTTTTTTGTAATAGCCAGAAACTGGAAAACAACCTAGATGCCCCTCAACTGAAGATTGGATTTTTCAAATGTAATATGTCTCCTATTCAGCTATTAAAAGCAAAGAGCATCATGAAAACCGCAGGCAAGTGAGGTGACCCAGACCCAGAAAGACACGGACTCACTTATAATTGGACATTAGCTGTAAAGTACAGGATAACTACGCTACAATCCACAAAACCAAAGAAACTAAGAAGGCAGATCCGAGGAGGAAAACATGAAGAGGAAACAAAATAGTCACTGGAGGTGGATAAAAAGAGGGAATTTGGTGGGAAAGGAGGTGAAGAGAGCAATGGGGATGAGGATCACAGAAGAGTGCTGGGAGAAGAAATGGAAATCAATCAAGGACAACTTTGGGGCTAGCTATCGAACTGTGTTCTTTTCTACCAGTGAGGGATATGGAGACTAAAGTGGCCACCTCTTAGATCCAGGCAGGACTTCCAGCGGAGGGAGGTAGACACCAACCCATCCACAAAACCTTCAACCCAGTTTGTCCTGCTTACAAAATATACAGGGATAAAGATGGCGCAGAGTCTGAGGGAACAGCCAACCGATGACTACCCCAACTTGAGACCCATCCCAAACAGGACACAGCCAAACCCTGACACTATTAATGATACTCTGTTATGCTTGTAGACAGGAGCCACATGCAGACTGAAACAGACACAGACACCCATAGCCAAACATCAAGAGGAGCTTGGGGAGTCTTGTGGAAGAGTGTGGGATAGAACTGAGCAAGCCAGAAGGGTCAAGGGCACCACAAGAAGACCTACAGAACCAAGAAACCTGGAACGGTGGGGGCTCACAGAGACTGAATCACCAACCAAAGAGCATGCAGGAGCTAGACCTATGTCCCCTAACATTTGGAGCAGATGAGCAGATTGGTCTTGATCTGGGTTCCCTAACAATTAGAGTGGCGGCTGTCTTTGACTTAGTTGCCTGCCACTGGGTCTCCTCCCCCTAACTGAACTGCCTGGTTGGGACTCAGTGGGGAAGGTTCTGCTGGGAATAGATGCCCCAGGACAGGGTAGTACCCAAAGGGGTTTCTCCTTCCCTGTGGAGAAAGGGAGGAGGCAGGGGGGGGGGGGTAATTTGTAAGGATGGGATTGGAGAAGAGGGGGAGGGAGATTTTGATCAGGATGTAAATTAAATTAATTAATTAATGGAAAAATAATTTTATGGTTGTGAGCCACAACAACATGAAGAACTGTATTAAAGGCTGGCATTAGAAAGGTTGAGAGGAACTGCCACAGGAGGTGTTGAGGATTCAAGCTAGGATCTCAGACTCTTCTGTAGTTCCATTCAGTCCCACCTAGAGAAAACTGTAGGACAGAAAAGCTCAGTATTAGGGCTTACGGATTCAGACAGATGAGGATATGAAGGACACTTCTCTTCAGAGACTTTTACACTTAGCTCTTAGTGTCCTTTGAAGTACATGTAGGGCTGGAGAGATGGTTCGGCAGTTCAGTGTGCTATTTTGGAAAACCTGAGTTTGATTCCCAGCACTCACTTCAGTGGCTGATGACAGCTTTTAACATTACCTTCAAGGCCTCCGACATCCTCTTCAGGCCTCTGTGGGGAATTATACACATGTATCGTTTATACTGCGAGACACATGCATATACAAAACATAAATAATCCTTAAACTAATAATTAGGGCTCTGAAGAGATGGCTTAGTGGTTAAAACCACTCGTTGCTCTTAAAGAGAACCCAAATTTAGTTCCTAGCACGCACATGGCATCTGAAAAGCATCTCAAACTCCTGTTCTTGGAAATCCAAATTCTGTTCTGGCCTGCACATGCATGTGGTAGATACGCATAAAATAAAAATAAACCTTCAAAAACGTTAAAATAAGATAGGGGCTGGAAAGACCCGGTAAAGGTAAGTATCTCCAAGACTGCTGCCCTGAATTCAAACCCTGGGCCATCACAGTGGGAGAACCTATTCACACAAATTATCCTCTGACTTTCATGAGCACACTGGCACACTTGCCAGCCCGCAATCAATAAATACGTATTTACATCAAAGAGGGTGCTCTCCCAAAAGACTGTAAAAGAATAAAAACGAATAAAATTTTACTAAGCGGGACCTAAATCTAAATATAGCCTGCACCATTCAGAACTTCTAAAACATAACATGGAAAACCTAGAGGGTCTTAAGGTTAGCAATGTGCTGCTTTGAGGTGCAGTGCCAACACCACTACCAGAGCTCACCCACAGGGAACTGACGTCACCGACATCGAAGCATTCCTTGGGCCGGACAGAGCTTATCAAGTCCCACGGCCTGCCAGGGCCTGGGGAGTGGGGAGTGACTCTAAACCCGCAGGGAGGGGGAATCCTGGTCCCAGCACTGAAAAGCCCCGCCCCAACTCCGGTGAGGATGCGCCACGTCGGATCCACCCCATCTGGGGACAAGGGTCCCTTGCTCACCATAGCGCGGCTTCCAGGCTCCCCGCGCTCTTCACATAATTTGCCACAGCGGTGCTGCTCTCGGTACAGAGCAGCGTCTCCAATCCGACTACCTCAGCCTTAGAGCCTAGCAGGTAGCATGGCGGCCAAGAAATCCCGCCTCCCGCTGGCACTCGATTGGACTGCCTACTTGGAAGCTATGATTGGCTAGCAGTGTTTGAGTGACAGCAACCTTAGGCTGCAAATGGCTGAAGGCAGCAGAACAGCCAGTCATTCCCAGCCCTGTCTTCTGCCCTATGTGCAGGCCTGAATGAGCTCCAGTGAGATCTACATTTACACAGAACGTGTTTCTTCCTCCCAGAGCTGGCTCGGCTGTCTCCTTGCGCTTAGTAGGCACTCCTTGCTTCAGGGCACAGGGTCGCTCACGTGCACCACCCACTACATAATTCTGGTTAAATGCAAATCTCCCTGGATCTGGAACGGGTTTGCACCCTTCAGCGGAACACAGGACTGGGAAGGAGTACGGCTCTCCCTAGGCTTGTGGCTCTCCTTTCCACCAAAGGGAACATCTGTCACTCACGCCTCTCTAGCCAATCGGGACATGCAGTCCCCTCAGAAGCACAGATAGGAGGCGGGTCTTCCCTGTAGGCGATGCTCTGTGTTCTGCTTTGCCTCTGGTGGGGAGAGGTACGCAAAACCGGCAGAGTGCAGTGTGCTGTGGGCCCGCTGTGCGGAGCCACGAAGGCAGCGCGGAACCCCGCCGTGCTGAACCTTTTGTAAGCGAGTAGCAGCCAACCCTGTTGGAGTAGAGCATCCGACCAAGTTGGCTGTGATCATCTTTCCCGGGGTTGGGGCGGGGTGGCAATGGGATTGACCCCTCCTAGGGACCCCTATCCAGATCTATCTGGAGCATCTCGGCCAAAAAGGCTCTGTCTGCCCTGCGGGCCAGAAGCTTCCATGGAGGCCATTGATGTTGTGTGGGCCCTGCACTAGTGAGGACTTTGGCGGGGTTTATTGCATATTTTTAAAAAAGACTGCGTCTCATTAAGTGACTTTCACTGGCTAGAACGTGGCATGTGACCACGCTGGCCTAGAACTCACGTAGACCTGCCTGTCTACGCTTTCTGATTGTTGAACTGAAGGCATGGGCTACTCTGAGGGGAATAGGTGGAATTTTGCTGCTGGTCCATAAGGCGTCTAGTTTCTTTGTGGTTAAGTTTCTGATTTATATTATTTTGTTACTCTGTTCTTTCCCAAGCATTGGTACACCATTTTGATTATTGTAATGTTGGGAACATCTCAAAGATCTCTGTCTATGTAGGTAGAAACAAACATTCATCCGTAATGCTCATTTCCTTGATGATCTGCCCAACTGTTACCTAGCAACAGCCAGGTAAGAGCCTGGCTTGATATAAAAGATCTCTCTCTCTCTCTCTCTCTCTCTCTCTCTCTCTCTCTCTCTCTCTCTCTCTCTCTCTCTCTCTCTCTCTCTCTCTCCTCCCTTCCTACCTCCCTCCCCCCTCCTCAGATATTGCCTCTTCCCCTCTTTCTCTCTTCCCTCTCTTTCTGTTCTTCTCTATCCTCCTCTTCTCTGCCTCTACCTACTTTCCCAGGTCCCAAATAAACTCCCTTTTATACTAAGCCCATCCTATGGCTGATTTCTCAGAGGAAACGCTTTGGCATGGGGCTACCCTTAGGCACTACTGGATCTATTTTTTTTAAATACAATTAAATTAATATATGACATCTAGATTATAATTTTTTTATTTTTATTTTTTTGGTTTTTTTAGGACAGGGTTTCTCTGTATAGCTCTGGCTGTCCTGGAACTCACTCTGTAGACCAGGCTGGCCTCGAACTCAGAAATCCGCCTGCCTCTGCCTCCCAAGTGCTGGGATTAAAGGCATGTGCCACCACCACCCACCCTATAATTTATTCTTGATCTCTGATTACATTCAGAGCTAAGCTAACTGCAGCTAGACAGCTAGAAAAAGGGCAACTAGCTCCTTACTCCAAGGTAACCCACCATTAATCAGTTCATTAGCTAGTTAAGACTATCAGATTGCTTATCAAAAAGGCAACTTGGGGGCTGGAGAGGAAGCTCAGCGGTTAAGAGGACTGACTTCTCTTCTGAAGGTCGTGAGTTCAAATCCCAGCAACCACATGGTGGCTCACAACCATCCATAATGAGATCTGACGCCCTCCTCTGGTGTGTCTGAAAACAGCTGCAGTGTACTTACATATAACGATAAATAAATCTTAAAAAAAAAAAAAAAAAGGCAGACTGGTTACCTTGTTCACAGGCTTCATGATAAAAGACATACAAGTTACAGATGTACTCTTTCAAAGATGTAACCTTCTGCTACTCCCTTATCAGAAAAAAAAACTCAGTTTTCAGTGACTGCTCCCTAGTGATCAACCGCCTATGTCTCGTGGTCAATAACTGTATAGGAAGAGCAACTTTATGAAAGGTCTGAGTAACATATGAGGATCCAAGAAAATATTTGAGCTTAGAAAGTGTCTTGAGGCTGATAATTGCAAGATATAAAGGTTGGAGGACATAAACTTAGATGGTGATAGGAAAATGATTTCAGGTACAAAATGCTTCAGATTTCTTCCCCTCACTATGCCACTATATTAAGATTTCAAAAGTTCAGAATTCTAACATTAATCAATTGCATTCTGATAAATTAGCCTAACTCTGATAAAACATTACACTATCTGATCCACTTCCGTAATCATAAGTTCAAGATTTTAGGCTTCCTTTGGTTGTCTTTTAAGTATAACTTTTAAAATGGTCTGTCTTAGTCAGGGTTTTTATTTTTGCACAAACATTATGACCATGAAGCAAGTTGGGGAGGAAAGGGTTTATTTAGCTTATTTTCACATGGCTGTTGATCACCAGAGGAAGTCAGGACTGGAATTTAAGCAGGTTAGGAAGCAGGAGTTGATGCAGAGGCCATGGAGGGATGTTTCTTACTGGCTTGCTTCTCCTGGCTTGCTCAGCCTGCTCTCTTATAGAACCCAAGACTTCCAGCCCAGAGATGGCACCACCCACAAGGGGCCCTACCCCCTTGGTCACTACTTGAGAAAATGCCCCACAGCTGGATCTCATGGAGGCACTTCCCCAACTGAAGCTCCCTTCTCTGTGATAACTGCAGCCTGTGTCAAGTTGACACACAAAACTCCAGCCAGTACATGGTCCCTGTGTTTGATCAAACCTATTTTCTAGCTGGCATAGTGGCATACAAGTGTCATCGCAGCACTTGGGAGGCTAAGGCAAGAGTTTGAGGCCAGCCTAGGCAGAACAATCAGGTGCTGCCACTATGTCCAGATGCAGCCACATGACAAGCATGCAGACATCTCCAGCTGCAGGGCAAAAGCCACATGGCACACCAGAAACCCAGTGAGGCCAAGGCTGTGCTGATGGGACAGATGTGACTGAAGAGGCAGGACAAGGATGGTATTAGTAGTTGCTGGTTAGCAATGAGAGGCAAGGTCTAAGTATGCCCATAGGTGCTAAGGACTCAAGGACCCAGCAACAGGCCAGCCTTTCTCAGCCTGGAATGACCACTTAAAGAGGAAGAAGCCCTGAGCCCTGGGCCAGAAGCTGCTGGGGTCCCCATTACCTCGGCTGCTGGAAGCTACTGGGTTCAAGAGCAGATCCATAGTGGAGTCCTGCTGAGATCAGAGAATGGAGCAGAGCATCTGAAGGGGAGATACGAAGTTAAGGAGAACAGGCTACAAGTGAGAGGTTTTACAGTACTTTTGTGAAGTAGAGCTAGGAAATGGGGTCAGGGTGAAGGGAAGTGGCAAGCAGAGTCTGAGGACCTTGGGCAACCCCAGTGCAGGGTTCCCAGAGCCCAGGAACCATCCAGGGACTCAGCATCATGAAGCAGAAGGGTCTCCTAGGGGGTGAGAGTCCTGTTCTTCCCAGGACAGTCTCTCTCAAAGATAGAAGGGCTGGTAAAGTGGAATTTCTGGCTTCTTTGGAAACTCAAATAATGAATGAATGACCCAAATGAATTACTGAAAACCTAGCCACTATGTGAACAACTGAACTGTCACTTCACCTGCTATGAGCAGACAAATAAGTTTTGTTCATTAAAGTGACACTCTGTTTATCAAACACTCAAGGACAGGTTTCATGTTCAGGGGTAACTGATCAATAAAATAATGGACACAGTTTTTTTGGTGTTCTTTTATTTGTTTACAGGTTGGTTTTGTGTGTGTGTGTATGTGTGTGTGTGTGTGTGTGTGTGTGTCGGTTTTTCTTATTTTCTTTGTTTTGGAGGGTTTGACATTATTAGGTTTTCATTTGTTTTTGAGAAAAAAACTTAAAGTTGGGTATGTAGGGAGAGGGGAAGGATCTGGAAAGACTTGGGGGAGAGGAAGAATGTGATTAAAATATATTTAAAATTAAAAATTGTTTTAAATAATTAAAAGGAAAAAAATAAGACTAAGAGAGGAAGAAGGATAACCAAGAGACTGAAGAAAGGAAACAATGTCAGCTATAATTACTCAAACACAAAGTACAAAGACGGACACAAACAAGATCATCACAGAACACAAAAAAGGACACAAAAAAGAGCATCAAAATCAAGAATAAAACATAATTTTTTAAATGGTCACACACCTTTCAAGAATAACTTGAAGTAATAATAGCCTCAATTTTCAAATCAAGTCAAACATCTCACATGATTGGATTAAGAAACAAACCCGGTCTTTCTAAGAAACTCGGCTTTCTAAGAAACCACAATAAACTGAAAGAATGGAACATGTATTCAAATAAATGGGGCCAGGAAACAGTTTGGTGATGCTATCCTAACACGTGACAAAATAAACTTTAAAGGAAAACTGATCAGAAATGTTATGGAATTTTTATCCCAATTAATACAATAATCAATCTAGATGGCATTAGTATTCTAAATGTTTATGAATCAAATTGTGGTATAACGTATTTTATAAAAACTTAATACTAGAAATAAAACACACAGGTTAACATCAACCCTTAAGTGATAGGTGATTTCAGCACTGTCCTTTCTCAAATAGACAAGTATAAAACAAAACAGGGCTGGAGAGATGGCTCACTGGTTAAGAGCACTGACTGCTCTTCCGAAGGTCCTGAGTTCAAATCCCAGCAAACACATGGTGGCTCACAACAATTCATAAAGAGATCTGATGCCCTCTTCTGGTGTGCCTGAAGTCAGCTACTTACACATATTTATATACTACTTACACATATTATATAATAATAAATCTTAAAAAAAAAAAAGCCAGGCAGAGTTGGCACATGCCTTTAGTCCCAGAACCTGGGAGGTGGAGACAGGCATATTTCCAAGTTCGGGGCCAGCCTGGTCTACAGAGGGAGTTCCAGGACAGCCAGGCCTACACAGAGAAACCCTGTCTTGAAAAAACAAAACAAAAACAAAAAAAAAAATCTCTAAAAACAAAACAGATAAACATTAAATTAAATGATATAGTACATCAAATAGAGAAGTTACATATAAAATATCTCTTATAAATATCTAAGATTATACATCCTACTCCATAATCTTTGGTAGCACCTCTAAAATAGACTCTATCCTAAAAGACAAGACAAATCAAGTCATTTCAGTAAAATTGAAATAACTCTATGTTATCCTATCTGGCCACAAAGCAATTCAACTTAACATCTCATATTCTTTGAGGATTAAAAAGAAATTCTAATCCCATACTATTTTGAATCCTAATAAATTTTAACCACCAATTTAACTTAATCAATTTAAACCTGATGTTTGTTTGCAAAAAGAGGTATAGTAGTCTTGGATATATTGAGGAAATCCATGTAATCATGAATAACTCAGGAATGCTTTAAATAGAAAAAAGCCCCTGTGTATGTATTCCTTCATTTTACCTGTTTTATGACAATAGAAACTATGGCAATTTAAAGATGGCATCGATGATGACAAATACAGACACTCAGAGGGACAAAAAATAGGCCCTTGCACACATTTCCAAACTTATATTGGCATTCAGGATTTCAAATTAACACTCGTCACATGACAAAGATCACCTAATATATACCTTAGGATACATCGGGTTTTTTTTGGTTTTTTTTTTGGTTTTGGTTTTTTCGAGACAGGGTTTCTCTGTATAGCCCTGGCTGTCCTAGAACTCACTCTGTAGACCAGGCTAGCCTCGAACTCAGAAATCCACCTGCCTCTGCCTCCCAAGTGCTGGGATTAAAGGCGTGCGCCACCACCGCAGGCTCTTGGGATACATCTTGAGGGCATTATTCTACCTGAAAATTTCAGGAATCCTTTCTACTTACCATCTTGCCTCTGCCAAATGAAGGACTGAATATGCCTTGCTCTGGACCCTCAACTGAGTCAACTCTTCATTCCAACTTACAAGGTCCCTTAGCTTCTGCTTTCTCTAGGTCCTCATTTCAGTAGTCTTTGTCTTGGTCAAGGCAGGTAAATATGTCTGGTATTCATACACAAAATTCTGTGCATTAGGATAGAAATATGACATCATTTTTTTATGATTTTGTATGTATTTGGATTTCTAAATCGTGATTAAACCCACCGGATAAGAGGAAATTAGGGAAGATTCATATTTTATTTTCTCATTGCCACTGTCTTGGTAAATATTTGAGAATATCGAGAAAATTTTCAGTTTTCCTTTCTATATACAGTGTCTTTTAAATTACCACAAAGCAAAAATAAAAGTATGATGTTAAGGTCATTTACCTTAGGAAAATTGATGCAAAAATACCCAAAAAAAAAAAAAAAAAAAAAAAAAAAAAAAACAAACCAAAAGTACTCACAAACCAAATCTAAGAATACATCAAAAACATCATCAAGTAGGATTCAGCCCAGGGAATGCAGGGTGGCTTAACATACAAACATCCATCAATGTAGTCCACTATATAAGCAAACTGAAAGAAAAGAAGAATTCAAGACCATCTTATGAGTTGCTGAAAAAGCCTTTAACCAAATCCCACCTGCATAGTCATCTCCTGATGGAGATGACTCACTCCTTCATGATAAAAATCTTGGAGAGATCCAGGAAACAAAACCCACACCTGATAAAATAAAGGTGTATAGCAAGCTGAGAGAAAGCATCAAATTAAACGGAGAAAAACTTAAAGCAATTCCACTAAGGTTGAGGACAGGTCAAGGCTGTCCGCTCTTTCCATATATATCAAATACAGTATTTGAAATTCTCGCTAGAGCAACAAGGCGACTGCTGAGAACAAGGGGATATAAACTGGAAAGGAAGAAGTCAAAATATCTGCAGGTAATATGATAGTATATCTAAATCACTCCCAAAATTCTACCAGAGAATTCCTACAGATGATAAACACTTTCAGCAAAGTGGCCAGATACAAAATTAACTTAAAAAAAAAAACAGTAGCCCTCTTATATACAAAAAAGAAACAGGCTGAAAAAAATAGGGAAACAATGCCCTTCACAATAGCTGTGTGAAGAGGAAACAGGAAGTCTGTGTGTTGGGGGTGGGGGTAAATGGAGATAGAGTCTACAAAAATGCCAGGGATTGAGACTCAGGGGACCAGCATCAGAGTACAGATCTAATTTTACTGTTTATTATACAAGCTTATATATAGCTTTTTAGCCAATTAGTATATCAAGGGCAAATCTGGATGCAACAGATGTTGTGTAGCAGAATCTGACTTGCCAGTCTATGAGCCTGTCCAGCAGCCTAGACAGGACGGTCCAATCCCAAGGAGATTTCCATGAAAACAGGGGAAGCTGGGATCCATGTCAGACCATACACTGTGTATAAGAAATTAGACACCAACAAACCAAATAACCCAATTAAAAATGCTGTGCAGTACTAAACAGAGAATTCTCAAATCAAAGAATGTCTAATGGCCAAGAAACACTTTTTAAAAAGGCTCAAAATTCCTAGTCTTCAGGAAATGCAAATCATAACATCCCTGAGATTCCATCTTGTACCAGATAGAATGCCTAAGATCAAAACTCAAAGTGATAGCACACACTGGGGAAGTTGCAGAGCAAGGGAACACTCCTCTATGCTGGTGCGGGTGCAAACTGATACAACCACTTTTGAAATCAGTTTGGTGGTTTCTTAGATAATTGGTACTAGTTCTATCTCAAGACCCAGCTATATCACTGATGGGCAGAAGCCCAAAAGATGCTCCACCACAGCATGAGGACACTTCCTTAACTGTGTTCATCGCAACTTTATTCATGATATCCAGACAATAGAAACAAACTAGATGGCCCTCAACCAAAAAATAGATAAAGAAAATGTGGTATGCTTACATAATGCAATATACCTCAGCTATTGAAAACAAGGACATCATGAAATTTGCAATCAAGTGTCTGGAAGTAGAAAATATCATTCTGAGTGAGGTACCACAGACCCAGAAAGTCATGCATGATATATACTCATTTAAAGTAGGTATTAGCCATAATGTACAGGGTAATCACGCTATAATTCACAGACCCAAAGAAACTAAGTAACAGGGAAGGTGCAAGGGAGGAGGCTGTTTCCAACATAGACAGTATTAATTTCACAATGAGTAATGAAATTTGAAAACAGTTTTGTATCTTGAATTGATGCACTTGTGGAGGTTTGAATAAGCTTGGCCCAGGGAGTAGCACTATTAGGAGGTGTGGCCTCACGGGAGTATGTGTGGCCTTGTTGGAGGAAGTGTGGCACTGTAGGGATGGGCTGGTAGTCCCTCCTCCTAGTGCCATCCCTGGAGGGATGCTGCCAGGTTTCCTGCCTTGAGGATAATGGACTGAACCTATGAACTTGTAAGCTAGTCCCAAGTAAATGTCTCTTATAAGAATTGCCTTGGGCATGGTGTCTTTTCACAGCAATGCAAACCCAAATAAGACTTCATCCTCCTGCAACTGTTGTTGAAAAATCACTATAATAGTTACAGATGTCAGAATGTCTGTGAACAACACTCACAGTCTTTTTCATACCAACAAGACCATACCCAAGAAAAGCTGTTCTTTCCTTCTTAGTAGTTCATTCATTTATTTGTTTTTATTCAAATTACAACCCTATCTCAGCCCCTCCCTCCTCTCCTGCCAGCCCTATGTTCACAAGCCCCTCCCCCATTACTCCTTGCCTTTGTGTGTGTGTGTGTGTGTGTGTGTGTGTGTGTGTGTGTGTGTGTGT
>JADRCD010225227.1:0-15429 GCA_019843815.1 Montemys delectorum | reverse complement strand
GTGTGTGTGTGTGTGTGTGTGTGTGTGTGTGTGTGTGTGTGTGTGTGCGCGCGCGCCAAAAGTGGATGGAAGGAGAAAACTGAGTAGGAAGGTGGGTAGGAAGGGAAACAGGGGTGGAGATCATGTGGACAGTTGGGGTGGAGGGGCTGAAGAAGGCTGGGAGTGAGAAAAATCAGTGGGTGGAGAACCTTTCCAGTGAGACAGAGATCTGGGATGGGGGAAGCTACCACGAGTCTATGGGGGTGACCCTAGCTGAGACTCCAAGAAGCTGGAGATTTGGAGACAAAAGTGGCCGCCTCCTGTAGCCAAGTGGGATTTCAAGTAGAGAAGTGGTTACACCAGTTCACTCTCAAAACCTCTGACCCAAAATCTGCCCTGCCTACAAGATGTGGAGGAATAAAGATGGAGTAGAGATTGTGGAACTGGCCAACCAATGACTGGCCCAAATTGAGACACATGCATGAGAGCGAAAGCCTACCACTGACACTATCAATGATACTCTGCTATGCTTACAGACAGAAGCCTAGCCTGTCTTCTAAGAGCCTTTATCCAGCAGCTAATGGAAACAGATTCGGAGATTCACAGCCAAACATTAGGTGGAGATCAGGGAGATAAGTAGTAGAGGGAAGGGTTGAGGGAGGCAGAGGTTTCAAGGATACCACAAGAAGATGTACAGAGTCCACTAACCTGGGCCCATGAGAGTTCACAGCAATTAAGCCACCAAGCAAAGAACATCCAGGGGCTAGATCTAGGTCCCATACATATTTATAGTTGATGTGCAGCTTGGTGTCCTGTTGTTTCCTTCACGATTGGTGTGGGAGCTGTCTCTGACTTTGTTGCCTGTCTTTGAATCCCTCTGTCCATTTAATTTCTAGTGGGTCCTGTTCTTCTCCCCTACACTCTCCTACTGAATGCATTGTCCCACACCAAAAATGCAGCAGAATCAAAGACACAAAGTCTACACTGGGCAGGGAAGTAGGTGGGCTAACTGCTGATCTTTACGTCTCCCTCTGCTCTTCCAAATCTATGCCCCAAGTTCCATCCACAGCTCTGTAATAACATATATTTTGCAGCATTTCCTCCCCTCCAGTCCCTATCTACAACAGGTTACACAGATTTCTCTATCCAAACGTGAATTAACCAACTAATTGCACTTTTCCTACCTCAAACTATAGAGGACAGTCCTTGGGAAAACAAAGGCCATTCTTACCAGTGAACCAAGAAGAATAACTATAGATCTTCACTCCTTCTATTCATTCAAGTCATGGCATCCATCATTTTAGTTTCTTTTCTACTTCCCACTTCATTATTGTCATTACTTAATCTTTACCCACATGTATCCACACATGGAATGACTTTTACATAAGCATAAGTTGTCCTTTACCGAGTATATGATTTTTATATTGCAACTCTAATCATCGTTAATAGCAACTGAAAGACATCTCTAGGATGAAGGGGGAATCATGAAGGAAATATATCCTCACCCACAGAGACCAGATCACTGTAGTTGTCCCACATGGCATCCTGAAAAAAGCCCTCTGAGCAGCGTCTAGGCATCATCACTTTTATTGGAAGAAGTCTATGTTGAAAGGTCATGACCTTTCATGATCCTGATATGAAATTTAAGTTCCCATGGTGTGTGCTGGATGCGCCATTTACTTTGCTAAGTGAATGTTTGTTAACGAAAGATCTTGTTCTACTATCAGTAATCTACATAAACTGTTTGAAAACTTATGTTCTGAGAGGGAAGACACTGTGACTTATATCTAAAGTTCCAAGAGAATCTCAGAGAAAAACTATTGAAGATGGACCTTTCTTCAGTTATGTATAATGATTTTGTGTAAGGGTAAGACCTCTTGATCTTTTCCCCATCCACTGGAGTCCTTATTCTGCTCATGCTTGGCTAACATGTTGGTGAGAATCATTTTTGATATCCCTAGGAAACATGATCTCAGTACAAACTTCCTGAGTCTCTGGCTCTTACCGTCTGGTTTTTCTGCCTCCTTTTCTCAAATAGTCTCTAAGCCTTTGATATACAAATGTTTCCTACATGCATCATTGATGCGAGGCTCCACAACTCTGCCTGTTGATTGGCTGTGCTTTTCTGTAGTGGTCTGTTTGTTACAAACAGAAGTTTGCTTGATGAGGGGTAAAGACAGTATTTATTTGCAGGTATGAGGACAGATATTTATAGATTGTAGGGACTTTGCTGGTTTAATAAATTAGTGCTTGTGGAATCTCCTTCAATAACCATGACTTCACTAGCACTAAGTAGTTAGCTGTGTTTCCATGCTAGTGGTGAGCATGTGTTTTCCCTCTGGTTGAGTGGATCCTAAGTCTAATTGTTTACTGTCAAGGTGTATGGACCACTACTCTACCCTTATTTATTGTGCAATGCTGGTCACTGACGTGGTTAATAGGCACCATAACTAGGAAAGACTTGGTTGTTTGTCTCTCTGGAAACTATTTGGTATCCCACCCCAGGGTGGGAGCACTCAGCACAGTTCCAGCACAGGAATCTCTGCGCCCTGTTTTTTGAAGTGCATGGTGTGTGTCTTTAGCAATGGGTACATCCCTTCCACTTCTCTGGCCAGATAAATAAAGCAGCAACAGGCTGTAGGTTTTGGGAGTGTCGTGGATAGCCCTGGTAAATAATTCAGAAGAACTTCTCAGGGCTGTTATTAGGATTTTAATTAGGTGTTCTTCAGTTCTTGGAGAGAGTGTTCTTAGTTCAATCAAGATACATAACAATATATGTAGCTTTATAAACAGAATTATGTGAAGTTTGGTTTCAAGGCAAATAGTTAATTTATGACTCTTTGAAATTGTTTTAGATATCCTTCTATCCATCCATATTCACTTCCTTTCCCCTCCCTTAGGAAGCCTCCTTTTTTGTTTCCCCATGACATCACTTAAGTTCCATGACAGTTGCAGGCACCTTTTTCCTATGTTACCCTCCTCCCTCCTCCTTCTGTATTTACTTCCCTCAGGAATCCTCTTTCCTATTTCCACTACCAGATCGTTTGTGTTGTGGAATTCACCTTTACGTTCCACATTTACTTTATTGCACATCCCGAAAAAGCTCCCAATTACCCACTGTATTTTTGTGACTGTTTTTGTTAAAAATATCAGTCATGCAATGGCTAACATTAATGATACCTTTCCAGTATAAAATAGAAATTCATTACCCCAAGGTAGCAGTAAACGAACACAGCACTAATTTATATATTAGTAATTGAGACTAGGAAGTTAATTTAATATTATACATAATCTGCAACATATTCTTAAAGTTCAAATCCTATAATTCAATAATCTCTCTCTCTCTCTCTCTTTTTTTTTTTTTTGGTTTTTCGAGACAGGGTTTCTCTGTGTAGCCCTAGCTGTCCTTGAACTCACTCTGTAGACCAGGCTGGCCTTGAACTCAGAAAGTCACCTGTTTCTGACTCCCAAGTGCTGGGATTAAAGGCATGTGCTACCACTGCCTGGCCAATACAATAATCTTTACATTGAAACTATATTGTACAAATATAAATATCCTGTTCCACTGAAATACACAAATATGCAACAATTTTGATTTTAGATGTTATGAGAAATATTACTGTTACAAGTCTTTATGTTTTAAATTATTACTAGTTTAGTCAAATGTAACATGAATTCTATACCCTTATTAGTAGTTGATTTCAGAATAACTCTGTATGAAACATTAGTGCATATGTAACCTATTTTCAAAGAAATTGCTTAATTGATACCGTAGTTAAGGTTTCTATTGCTTTGAGAGCCATCGTAACCATAGTAATTCCTACGAAGAAAATTATTTAATGGACACACTTAGTTTTAGAGGTTTTGTCAATTATCTCCATGCAGGAAGCATGGTGGCACATAGGCAGATATGGTGCTGAAGAGGTAGCTGAGAATTCTACATAGGGATCAAGAGGAGGCAGGAAGAGTGACAGTGGGTGGGCCTTGCTTGAGCATCTGAAACCTCAAGGTCCATCCCCAGTGACTTCTTCCAACAAAACCACATCTACTCCAACAAGGATACACCCTCTAATAATGTCACTTCCTATATGTCTGTGCAGGCCATTTTCAGTCAAACCACCAGAGTGGTTTCCACTCCTGTTACAATGCCATCTGCTGCCAAGCAGGCGCCGATAGCTTCATGGGGTGTGCCCTATGATCGTCTGACTGAAGAAGACTAGGACCTGGTTTACTGATGGCTCTGCACGTTATGCAGGCACCACCCAGAAGTGGACAGCTGCAGCATTACAACCCTTTTCCAGGACAACCCTGAAAGATACAGGTGAAGGAAAATCTTCACAGTGGGCAGAACTTCGGGCAGTACACATGGTATTACAGTTTGTTTGGAAGAAGAAATGGCCAGAAATACGATTGTTCACTGACTCATGGGCTATAGTCAATGGATTGGCTGGATGGTCAGGGACCTGGAAAGATCACGATTGGAAAATTGGTGAGAAAGACATCTGGGGAAGAAGTCTGTGGATAGATCTCTCCAAATGTGCAGAGGATGTGAAGATATTTGTGTCCCATGTAAATGCTCACCAAAAGGTGACTTCGTCTGAGGAGGAGTTCAATAATCAAGTGGATAAGATGACCCATTCGGTGGACAGCCAGCGTCTTTCCCCAGCCATCCCTGTCATTGCTCAATGGGCACATGAACAAAGTGGTCATGGTGGCCGAGATGGAGGTTATGCTTGGGCTCAACAACACGGACTTCCACTCACCAAGGCTGACCTGGCTACAGCTGCTGCTGAATTCGAGATCTGCCAACAACAGAAACCAACACTGAGCCCCAGATATGGCACCATTCCTCGAGGTGACCAGTCAGCAACCTGGTGGCAGGTTGACTACATTGGACCACTTCATCCATGGAAAGGACAATGTTTTATTCTTACTGGAGTGACACTTTTTCTGGTTATGGATTTGCCTTTCCTGCACGAAATGCTTCTGCCAAAACCACCATCCATGGACTCACTGAATGCCTTATCTATCATCACGGTATTCCACACAGTATTGCTTCTGACCAAGGAACTCATTTCACAGCCAGAGAAGTGCGACAGTGGGCCCATGATCATGGAATCCATTGGTCTTACCATGTTCCCCATCATCCTGAAGCTGCTGGTCTGATAGAAAGATGGAATGGCCTTTTGAAGACACAGCTTCAGCACCAATTAGGTGGCAACAGCATGGAGGGCTGGGGCAGAGTTCTTCAGAAGGCAGTATATGCTTTGAATCAGCGTCCAATATATGGCACAGTTTCCCCCATAGCCAGGATCCATGGGTCCAGGAATCTGATCTAAATAAGATCTATTTCATGGTAAAATGTTTTCAAATTGATACCAGTGTAGAGCTTCCTGGTGTGACTCTCTGATATTGAGGAAGTGTTAAATATTGGTTAAAATCTTCTATCTATACTTCATATTTTAAAGAACATTTTTCTTGGGTGAACAGTGTGCCCGTAATTACTCTTGCTTTTGTCTCATGCTTAAATTTTATAATGTGTTCCAAATTTACAGCCTTTGGTAATATATTCAAAACATTCTTTACATTTGTAAAGTTTGTTTCCATATGGATTCCAGGATGATCTTTAAGATTTGTGAATCAGGTAATAGATTTTGAACATTCTTTACATCTGTACAAGTTCTCTTATGAATGGATTCTATGATGTTTTTGAAGAGTTGAGCCTTCAGCAAAAGACTTGCCACATTCTTTGCATTTGTAAGGTTTCTCTCCTGTATGGATTCTATAGTGTCTTTGAAGATGTGAGTGCTGGGTAAAGGACTTGCCACAATCGGTGCATTTGTAAGGTTTCTCTCCAGTATGGATTCTGTGATGAATTTTAAGAGCTGAGGCCATGGTAAAAGATTTGCCACATTCTTTACATTTGTAAGGTTTCTCTCCAGTGTGGATTCTGTGGTGGGCTTTAAGAGTTGAGCCCTCAGTAAAAGACTTGCCACATTCTTTACATTTGTAAGGTTTCTCTCCAGTATGAGTTCTGTGGTGGGCTTTAAGAGTTGAGCCCTCTGCAAAAGACTTGCCACATTCTTTACATTTGCAAGGTTTGTTTCGACTGTGTATTCTGTGGTGGGCTTGAAGATGTGAGCCCTGGGAAAAGGACTTGCCACACTCTTTACATTTATAAGATTTCTCCCCTGTGTGGGTTTTGTGATGCCTTTGAAGAGAATAGCTATTAGAAAAGGACTTGCCACAATCTGTACATATGTACGGTTTCTCTCCAGTATGGATTCTGTAGTGGGTCTGAAGATGGGAGTACTGGGTAAAGGACTTGCCACATTCTTTACATTTATAAGATTTCTCTCCAGTATGGGTTCTGTGATGTGTTCGAAGACAGGAGCTGCTTGTAAAAGACTTGCCACAATCTGTACATTGGTAAGGCTTATCTCCAGTATGAATTCTGCTATGAGCTTGAAGATTTGATCGTTTGGCAAAGGACTTTCCACACTCTTTACAATTGTAGGGTTTTTCTCCAGTATGGATTCTGTGGTGGGATTTAAGAGTTGAGCCCTCGGCAAAAGACCTGCCACAATCTGTACATCTGTAAGGTTTCTCTCCAGTATGAAGCCTTAGATGAACTTGAAGAGAACAGCCATGAGTAAAGGACTTGCCACATTCTTTACATCTGTATGGTTTCTCACCAGTGTGGATTCTCTGATGAGCTTGCAGATATGAACCTGTGGTAAAAGACCTTTTACATATTTTACATTTAAAAGGTTTCTCCACAGTATGGATTGTATAATTCTCTCTGTGACCTGAGAACTGAGCAAAGGACTTTCCACATTCTGTAAATTTGCATGGTATTCCTCCAGTTTGAAGCATTTTAAGTCTAGTGAGGCCTGAGGGACTCCTGGAGCATTTCCTAGATTTCCTATATTTTTGTTGAACAAAGGATCTTGGATGCCCAACAAATTTCAAAGGAGAGGTAAACTCCAGTCTATATACTTTATATTTCTGAGGTTTCTCTCTAGTGTTGCTGGGATCATTTTGAGTCATATTCAAATAGCAATTGAAGGATTTATCTCTTCCCATGAATAGGCATGGTTTTCTTCCAATATCATTTACCTTACCCCTATCAATGCTTGATGTTTCAATTGAGACTTTGCTGTACTTATCAGAGCTCTGTCTGTTAAATTCTCCTCTAGATCTAATTTCTATACACTGAATACAATTTTAGGACTCATTTAAAACTTTATCCTGCTGTGGTGTTCAGAAATACCCATTCGATGATGTCTTTCATATTCTACTGGATTCACATACAGAGTCTTATGTTGATCTACATTGCAGTCCCTGTCATCAGGTAGATTTACCTGCTGAGGAAGTTGTAAATAATTTTCAGTCAAATACTTCTCACTCTGATAATATTGTATATGTTTTCTTGTGATATTAATCCCCTCTTCTTCACAGAATATTGAAATACTGCTTAGTCTCATACTATGTAAAACATATCTCAAAGATTCATATGTACCCCCATGCTACTTCTCAGTGAATTCAAAGTTCTGTGAAGAGTATAGTTGTGTTTTAAAAACTGATGCGAACATTTTCCTACAAGAGTATTCCCACTGTGAATGTGGAAGTGGCCCAGAGTGAGCTGTGTCAAAAGTTTGAGTTTTTTGATCTCCTCTGTCAGGAACATTAGGAGTGGGTGTTGCATACAAATCATATCCATCATCCCAGAATTCATGCTCTTCACTGTCACCTCTACATTTCCAGAACATCCTTACATATAACTTTCCGAGGCTGTTACTTCCAAATTGTCCTGGTCCTTCTCTCTGGAGAGGTTCCTGTTTGTTCTCTATTTTGAACAGTTCCTCGTTATGAAAGCAAGACAGGACTGGAAGGAATGAAAGAAAATCATTATTTCACTTTGTTGACTTACATAAATATAATATAGAAACATGATTCAAAAAAGGTACACTGCTACAAGGACTGTGCCAAGATGATCTCACCCAGCCTTCAGCTTTTCTCTGTCAGGAAAGAAATGTGCTGATGTACATTTCTACATCATATGGTGATGTAGTGTTTAATTTGTAATAAGTGGAAGGGCTGGCCTTAATTGTGTAGTGGAATAGACAATCCATATAGAATTGCATCGTGGTGAAAACTGAAACTATTATTCAGTAATAAATGGTCTTACTTTTTAAATGCACAAGGAAAACAATATAAATGAATAAATACAACATATAGTTATTCGAGAATAGATTCTTTGTTTTAGATTAAGCAATATATTTCAGAACATTTCAGATTATGCAATACACTTGAAAACTATGAGTAAGTAAGAAAACAAAGAGAACACGTGAAACAAATGAGAGCTACAAGGCCACAGAACTTAGTGGATGCCATGACACAAGTTTTAAAATTTCCAAATAATCATAAATTTTGGGACAGTTCATTTTTTTCAGATACCCAGAACTTTTTTTTAAAACAAGAAAATCCCCTAGGTGTACAAATCAAATTTTCAACCACACTGCAATGTAGAACTGAACTGAGACATGACATATAAGAAAGCAGAGTTTATATGTGTAGATACACATATTATTTTTAATGTAATTTTAACTGAAAAAAACTCTTCTTTCCTCTTCCTTTCCTGCCTCATCCCAGATACTCTCCATGCAACTCTACCATGTCCTATCCTCAAGACAACCTCCTTTGCTTATTACCGGGGCTTTTTAAAACACACATACACACAAACACACACACACACACACACACACACACACACAAACACACACACACACACATACACACAAACACACACACACACGTACACACATACATACAAACACACACACAAATATATAAATAAAAACTTTTAGTAAGTGTTTGTAGTTTACGTACATATGGGTTCAGGGCTGGCCACTCTGTATTAAAACAACTAATAACAGGGCTCAGCCCTGAAAGAGGCTAATTTTCCATTTCTTAGCAGTCATTAGTTACTCAGTTCTTTGGCTAGGCGAAAACATACATAGATGAGATGAATTGGATACAAGGCAATAGAAGGGACTTCATTTCTAGAAGTAGGGAAGTCAATACAGAATGAAAATGAGGTTGTCTGATAGTTTCTCAAGTAAATGTTTTTATTTTATTTTATATATATAACATTTAGTTTATATATACAATTTATTATATACTATATAATATATAATGTTATATTACTATGTTTTATTTATTTTATATTTGTAGATATTTACAAAAATCTACACAGTACCTATGCGAGATATATGAAATTATGCCACCTGGGATGACAATAGTCCCCAAAGAACCACAGACTGTCAATAATCCCAGTACTAGGCATAAGAAACCTCATTAAAACATTTTTTTGTATATAATCACTATTTGAAAATAAGGAGGGGCTGGAGATGGCTCAGCGGGTAAAAGCACTGACTGCTCTTCTGAAGGTCCTGAGTTCAGATCCCAGCAACCACATGGTGGCTCACAACCACCTATAATGAGATCTGATGCCCTCTTCTGGTGTGTCTGAAGACAGCTACAGTGTACTTATATATAATAAATAAATCTTAAAAAAAAAAAAAGAAAAGAAGGATGATTTCACTTTTTTCCTTTCCAATCTCTATCGTCTTAAACTCCCTCAAGTTATTTCAGACCAATAGTTAAGACTTCAGCAGTGTAGAAGTCAGGGATGGACAGAGTGGACAGCATTGCTTGTTCCTGATCTTAGATGGGTATGGACCAAATGGGCATCTTTGTTGGTTCCTGATTTTAGAGAGACAGTTTGAGGTTCTCACCATTTAGAATGATTTTGCATCTGGAACTACATTTTCTAATTGCTGCTCATGTCCCTAATATCTCCCAGACATTTATCATTAAGGTATGTTGTATTTTTTTCAAAGGCCATTTCTCTGTCTAATGAGGTAATTATGTTTTTTGTTTTTGTTTTTTTTGTCTTACAGTGTGTGTCCCTAAAAGGTATAAGACACAAAAAAATCTTTGTTTCCAGAAATTAGCATTAGGGAAACCCAGAATGTTCAAAACATATAATTGTTCCTTTAAAGCTGAGCAGTAGTGGTGCACGCCTTTAATCCCAGCACTTGTGAGACAGAGGCAGGTGGATTTCTGAGTTCAAGGCCAGCTTGGTCTACAGAGTGAGTTCCAGGACAGCCAGGGCTATACAGAGAAACCCTGTCTGGAAAAATTAAAAAAAAATGTTCTTTTAAATGTGGGGGTCACATAACTTGTTACGAGCACATAACACTGAGAAAAGATGTGGATACTGCCTGGTGAAGTTTGTGCTGTGAGGCCAAGGTCAGGGATCCTTCCTCAGACTCTCATTGTAAGCTTTTCAGTATATATAACCTGTCTTTATGGGAGGTATCACATGAAGTCGATCTAAAGAACCCATCTTTACAGAGGATGTCACATGTGCTGTACAAAGAGTTTTGATGTGGTCGTGCCTAAAGCTTTATTGTGCAATTGTGCTAATTATCACCAGGAAACAAATGTCACCAGATTTTGTTGTGCTTAAATGTGCCTAAAATAAACTATTCACGGTCTGGCCAACAAAGTGTGAATCAACACCAGCTCTTAGTTGCCTCCAGTCAAGCTGCTCTCTTCCTTACCCTAGACCGGTATTCTAGCCTAGTGGTCACAGAGACTCCAGTAACTGGCATCCAAAGTGCAGGGCAGAGCCCTCACCGCAGGTAACAGCAAAATGTTTTTAGTAGAATTGGCTAGTTCTGTCACCCAAGTAGGGTCACCAAAGTAAGAGAGAATTAGCATGGTTTTCTCTCCATCGGTGAGGCCAAAGCATTTTACACAATTGTTGAGCAGTTTAATAAGATCCAAAAGAGTAAAAATGTTCAAGGCAACAGCTCTGCACCTTTGTGCAAATTACTGTAAAAATTTATTCTTTGGTTTCCTGGACAAGGAACCATAGCTGTTGCAAATTAGAAGTGCATAAGAGCCTATGTAATGATGACCAGATTCTGGACAATCATTTGCAATCGAGACAAGAGTAAGGTATTGCTTGGACACTCTCAGGAGGATTATAAAAAGGAGAAAAAATCTGCTAGACTAACATCTTGATACCACCAGTTGATCGGACTCCATGGCTGTTCAGGCTTCCCAGTGATTGCTGGGCTGAGCATCTGGAGCTCATATTCTTCTGTAATCTGAGCAGAGAGTGCCCTGCATCACCTGGGATCAGTGCATCAGTGGACAGAGCTATGAGTGAGTACCAGGACTAGGCAGTGTCAATGCTTAGGTTTTCATGTTCCCTCAAAGTAGGCATAACCCAGTATGGAATGATCAGCCTCTTCATGAGGAAATATTAAATATTAAAGCAGGCCCAACTTCTAGTATGAAAACTATTATATCTAGGACATGTAGCAATGTCACTATTCCTTAGAATTCCCTTATTTTTGTAATTCATGAAGGGACAAAAACATATTTTGACTGTTACATGACCTCTGAGGTATAAATGCTACTATAAAAGCAATGGGAGCTTCCCGGCCAAGACTCCCATCCTACTATGATGCCCGAGTGACATCAGAATTAGTATCCTGTCAAATACTTCAACAACAATTTTTAAAAATAAGATGAGGGCTATACAGTCACCCCAATCTCCACATACGAGGCTGTATTTAGCCATGTCAGTTTCAAATGCACTCCCATTAAAGGCTGATGACTGACCCAATCCATTTTACGCCATTGCCCCAAACACCAAGGGAGACACAGTTTAAATATATTAAAAATGGAAAGTTTAAAAAATAATCAATGGGGGCTGGCGAGATGGCTCAGCGGGTAAGAGCACTGACTGCTCTTCCGAAGGTCCTGAGTTCGGATCACAGCAACCACATGGTGGCTCACAACCATCCCTAATGAGATCTGACACCCTCTTCTGGTGCGTCTGAAAACAGCTACAGTGTAAGCGGGGCCGGAGCAAGGAGAGGCCCTGAGTTCAATTCCCAGCAGCCACATGATAGCTCACAGCCATCTGTATAGCTACAGTGTACTCATAATCATAAAATAAATAAAATAAATCTTTTAAAAAAATAATCAATGGAAAGAGCTAGATGTCCTCCTAATATCAGGGAGAGGCAATATTTGCGTCTTCCCAGGAAATGAAGTCCCAGATGGCACCTGCTCTACCGCCTCCAACCACAGCCGTATCCTGCAGACCACCAGACTAATAAAGTATACAAAGAAGACAAGCCTATGAAGAGGATACAGCCTAAGAGGAGGGATAAGCTGACGACTTACAGAGACATCAAGGACACAATACTACTAACCCTCAACTGTGCTGTTACATTTACTGACTACACACTAATACTCAGCTTGTCAATGCAAGCTGAGTCAGGGGGGACGAAAGGCATTTGTGCAACAGGAGATAGTATGGTGCTGTTTTCAAATGCTAAGGATTTTAAATGTTTTATATTTTTTTAAGAAATTATCAATGCCAGTAGTGATTATTGATGTACTAATACAACATGAAAACATGGCTGTATAATTAGCAAAACTACTAAAATTAAATATGATCAGCAGAAATTATTTAAGAGATGGGCAAGATGTACTAAAAACAAATATCTTAGCAGAAATCACCCAAGAAACGGGCAAAATAAGAACCATCATTTTAAAATTTTTTTAAAAGGTTATTATTTGTTGTTCAAGTATAATCTTGGTTGTCTACTTTAATGTGTTAGCTTTCTTTCATACTATGGATGGTCAAATTCATGATGTCCATCAACACATAAAATCTTTCAAGTGACCTTTGAGTAACTGTTGTGATAAAGACAGCTTTCCCCTTTCTGTGGTCCTATTAGATAGTCATATAATTCTATTACATTTGTCTATAAGAAGGCAGTGCATTTAACCTTGACCTCTACTATAACCACAATTTTCTCTTTAAAAAAATAAAAAAAAGGGGGGGTTAGATATATAGGAGGCTAGGAGATCTTTGTGCTCACAGATATACACTATGGGAAATTTCAATGTTAAATACACAAGGCTGTTCCTTCAAAATAAAGAATGTAGAACTTGTTCTCCACCTAGAAGGCTGGGAGCAGGGGAGGTGATTAGCCTTGGGACGTTTGCACAGTCTTGTGGCTAAAACCACAGAGGTCCTCCTCTTATTATAAACGTCCCGCTCTCCATCAATCTGTAGAATCCAACCTTATGGAAGGTGATCCACTTACTTTACAAAGAATTTCAATATAATCACCTCCAACCTTTATTACCTCACTTTGTAATTACTGTTCACATAGGATTAAACAAATTAATTATAACCAGGAAAGTGGTCACAAATTTTGCAGTGCTTAACTGAACCTACAAATAAACTACTCCAGGTCAGACTCCTAAAGGTAGAATCAATACTGATGTAGTTGTATAAATAACAAAGTTAATTCTGAATCACCTCAAATATTCCTAGTTTCTATATGCAAAAGAACACCTTCTGCATTTTTGGAGTCAGAATTATATTAATATATTCCAGAAAATGAATAGAAGCATGAGAATATCTTAGTTCTGACTTTTCAACTGAAGCAATGGCCTGTGAATTACTTTATTTATATTTCCTTATTTATTGCTTGTCACTCCTAATTCATTGACATCTGTATAAAAAGTAGGCCAAAGTTCAAAACAAAAGGTTCCTTCTGGAGATCATGAGAGAGAATCTTCCCCAGGCCTTGGTCCTGGTATTACCAAAGTCTTTTCCTATGGATTGTACATGCATTCTTCCAGCTTCTGTTCACTCTTTATATCCTCTCTGCCAGGAGGATCTGAGTCCAAATTTCTGTATTTAAAATATTTACTTTTGTGTATGTGTGCACATGTTCACACATGAGGTATAGGTGTGCCATGGAGTGTGTCTATGTGGCAGAAAACAGCCTCCGCATTTCACCTTCCTTGAGGCAGGCTCTTTCACATTGATTGTTGCTTTACTGGTGTCCCAGGATAGCTAGCCCTCCACCTACCTTCTGGAGATGCTCCTAGCCAACCTCCAGTCCTTCCATTGGAATATGCTGGGATTATAGACATGTGCTACTGCTCTGTCATTTATACAAGTTCTAGGGAATCTGATCTGAAGTTGCCCATTCTGTGAAACAAGCATCTTCTAAACCATCTCCCAAGCACAAAATTCCCTTCTTTGGAGACATTTAATTTATGTGCATGAGGATGGGTGTGGTATGTGTGTGTGCATGTGTCCCAGTATGCACATGGCAGTTAGAGAAAATCTTACAGGAATGGTTCTCTACTTCTACCATGTAGGTCCCAAAAATTCAACTTAGGTCATCAGGCTTGGTAGCAAGTGCTTTCCTCCACACAGCCAGCCCATCAGACCACTATAATGCAATATGGCCTCAGTTCAACTTCTTTATAGCTATAAAGACCGCATTCCTAGGGAGGGGAAAGCTACAGAAATTAGTTCACGCTAAGGTGATTCACGTAAATATGCTGTAGCTGTCCTCAGACACCCAGAAGAGAACATCAGATCTCATTATGGATGGTTGTGAGCCACTATGTGGTTGCTGGGATTTGAACCCAGGACCTTCGGGAGAGCAGTCCGTGCTCTCAACTGCTGAGCCGTCTCTCCAGCCCCGCTAAGACGATTCATTAAAGAAACCCTAAAACATTAAATAATGTTCACAGCTCTCTCATCTAGAATTTATGTTTTGCAAAAACCTCAAGAGCATCTTATAAAAGACTTCCTTGCTGATTCTCAGGAAGGCCTCCTGATACAAACAAGTCTCTTCACTCTCCTTTGAGAGTTACTGGAACACTGTGGCTCTCTTCTGTCTCCAGTACTCTTTTGTCATGTGTCTATTATACAAATAAGAAGGCTGCTCTCATGGTAATTAGTGGCCAGGCTATGGCATAATGACAGCAGTCTAGCAGTCACCCTCCACTCCCCTTGAACCTTGTGCCTTACTTTTCATTCACTGTCAACTTGGCATAGCCTGGAATCAACTGAAAAAAGGAATCTCAATGGGGCAATGTAAAAATAATATATATATATATATATAAAAGATTTATTTATTTTATATAAGTAAACTGTAGCTATACAGATGGTTGTGAGCCATCATGTGGTTGTTGGGAATTGAACTCAGGACCTCTGCTAGCTCTGGTCCCGCTCGCTCAGGCCCTCGTCGCTCCATCACAAAGATTTATTTATTATTATATGTAAGTACACTATAGCAGTCTTTTAGACACACAAGAAGAGGGTATCAGATCTCATTATGGATGGTTGTGAGCCACCATGTGGTTGCTGGGATTTGAACCCAGGGACTTTGGAAGAGCAGTCAGTGCTCATAACCGCTGAGCCATCACACCAGACCTGTAATACTCAATTTTAACTCAACACTATTTGGATAAAATTAGGAAAAACAATGTAATTCCACTGTGTGTTACATTCTGGATATATTACCTAAGTATCACCATCCC
>JADRCD010225226.1:0-10966 GCA_019843815.1 Montemys delectorum | reverse complement strand
TCTCTCTCTCTCTCTCTCTCTCTCTCTCTGTTTTTCTGTCTCTCTCATCCTCTCTCTCATTCTCTCTTTGTCTCTCTCTGTGTCCCCCACCCCTCTCTGTCTCTCTGTGTTTCTCTGTGTCTCTATGTGTCTCTCTGTCTCTCTCCCCATCTCTCTTTGTCCTCCTCTCTCTATCTCTCTGTTTCTGTGTCTCTATCTGTGTTTCTCTCTGTGTTTCTCTCTCTCTCTCTCTCTCTCTCTCTCTCTCTCTCTCTCTCTCTCTCTCTCTCTCTCTGTGTGTGTGTGTGTGTGTCTCTCATTCTATTAAGCAAATTGTGACTGAGCAGCAAACTTATACTGTAGAATATGGGAGGCTCTGGAGCCAAGTTGAATGAGGCACAAGGCCAGCTCTCTGCAGGTCAGTACAGGAAGCTCATAAATCAGCAGAAGGTAGCTGCACAGGTCTCCTACAGACTTTCGAGTTCTCCCCAAAGACACAGGACTCTAACCACTGGAGCCTTTAGAAAATGTTTCCCCGAAAAGGTGACACCTCTCATGCTATGAGTAGCTCTATGGGGATTCCAATGTCAAATAGTAACCACTGGACTATTATGACCTTCCCAATCAGAACCATTGTGATAAGTCATGTCCAGATTTCGTCCATCACTCTTCACATTGTATTTGTGGTCTGAAGTCACCACGTCTCAAAGTAACTTCTTTACCTCAGGTTGCCATAGATAGAGCACCTTCCAAACCGAAGAAAACCAGCTGACAATGAGTACCATCACTATCTCCAGGGAGGGGACACCCTTTAACATTCATTACATTTGATGATTTGGCAAATGCCCTTCTTGAGAAAGAAAGGGTGACTGTCAGAGACAGGAGACTGGGTAGGAAAGGACAGGGAAGTGCTGGTCAAGGCTACAGATGTTCAGACAGAGACTAGTAGTTTCTGGAACAAGAGTTAGTCACACTGTGCTGAGTGTTGCCAGAGAAAACAGACTGAGACAATCTTATTTCTGCTCACTAAGGAGTGAGTGATCCATCGCCCAGAAGAACATCAGGGCTCTCGCTATTGCTACGATGGAGAGCCTCTCCATCCACACCTCTCTCAGAGTGGCTGTGGTCATGAGGAGCAAGAGCCAAATGCAGAGCAGCTCCCTGAAGAATTGGCAGTGATGGGGCCCCAGATGGTCCGAGCTTGAAATGTGAACAGAAGTTAGTCAGGCAAACTGAAATGGGAGTGATAAAATCTATCATCCTTGGTGACATCGTACTTAACGGCGATCGGGCTCTCCTGTGGGATGGGAACCTAGCCGCCTCTGAGCAGAGACTGAAGCTGCGTTCATTGCAGAGCTGAACAAATTAGCTGTGAACTGATCCATTTTCAAGGAGCTAGAACCTGAAGCAGGAAAAGTAAGCACTAAAATGAGGTTGGAAAACATTAAAATACCGTGTTTCTCAGATGTGGCATAAAAAAACAATAGGTAATTTAGATAAAAGTTCAGAGGCGATATTAGATAAAAATTTCCAGTTGGCAAAGTATTTATTCAATTAACATAGGTTATAATCAATAGTGATTAAGACTTTTTTTTTTACATGAAAAACATCTCTAGAAGAAAGCTTAAACATTAATTCAAACAATAAACATTTTGTTCTTAAGAGTGGGAAAGCTGGGCGTGGTAGCCCACATCTGAGATGCCAGCACTTGGGAGGCAGAGACAGGAAAGTCACGAGGTCCAGATTACCTTAGTTTGCATAGCCAGGTCCAGCCCTCCCTCTCAGAGCTGAATAGCAATGCCTTATCTGAGAAAGCAAGCGATGTGGGTGTTGTAGAGAAAGACATGGGCTGGTGGTGTCGCCGCTCTGTGGTTAGGAGTGTGCCTGACCCATACAGGCCCAGGATCCAGCCCAGGATTACAAAAAGTAAAGGAAGATAAATTAGAAAGAATGGAAATAACTTGTAATAATTTCTATTTGTGCCATTGGTCTGTTGGTGTGCTTTCTGACTGTGATCACTGATAGAAATCTGGGTTGGATCTCATCATTCTTTACTTGTTTATTCTCTGTCTCCTCTGCGCACAGGCATCAGTATGGGAGGTTTTAACCTCACTCTCCCTAGTCCCAAGTGCAGTGTGTGGCTAACACATCCACACAAATAACTAAAGGAGTGTCCTCTCTCCTTCACACTCCTGCCTGATTAAGGTAATGCTTTAGAATTTAAAGGACAGATCCTCAAAGGAAACAAATTTAAGAGCCGTACTCCTCTTGCAATCCCCCACTTCTTTATTTGACATGGGTGTCTCATGCTGTTGCTAGATTGCCTTCAACTCCCAAGCACATGGCAACCTCCTGTCTCCGGCTCCTGAGCTGCAGACTGCAGGTGTAGCCCCCTTGCCTTTCCCCTGGGTTCATCCCTAGATTTGTGGGACTTCTTCCTACCCCTCAGCCAGGAAGATTACTGGGAAGTCCATCTCCAAGCTCAGTCTGAGGCTAGCCCACTGGCTTAATGAAGAGGGTAGCCTGGTCCAGGAAGCCCATTAAGGCGGCCACAAGCGCTGTTTCCCTTAGAGGCCTACTGGCTCCAGATACAATACCCCATGCTGTAATAAGTAAGATCTGTGAAGACTTTTGCTCTGCCCTGGCACTTCTCTATAATGTTCCCTTTCATCTTACCTGGAGACACAGATAACAGGAAAAGATAAAAAGCAATATCGTGAACCTGAGAAGACCACATTTTTCTAACAGCTCAGAGGGGAAAAGTAATTTTTTGGCATTTGTGTTAAATTACCTAAGACTTGAGATTTAAGCTCAATTTGCTGCAAGAATTGTATCCAAATCCGGGCTAACTCCACTTCTTTTATTCGGGTTCAATTTTTCTCCTTCTGCTTTTTATTTTTAGCAGTGCTTCAATTATTTTAAGATGATAATAGTCATCAGACTCTTTCGATTCTGAATTTATATAGAGCAAGGCCAACAGCTCTCTTTTTTCAAAGTCTTCAAGAACCTAAACTTTCTCAGTCCCACATTCTGCTCCCAAGACATTAACTCTAATTAAGCTAATCAAACCCATGCACAGTTGTAAGAATTAAAAAGTGGTAGAGAGCGAGACAACTGTATGAGAAACAGATATTATACAATGAAAATAAAATGAATCCTCCAGACTTCTCTAACTACTGTGCCATTAAACACATTTATTTTTGAATGAGCTTTGATCTTTGTTTCATAGACCAAGACGTTGTCATTAGAGGAATGAATTACTTCCTGTAGGTTGACCTTGTTCATATTCCATACCAAGATCCAATCCTATTACAGCTGCAATTGAGCATAATCCAATTACAATTTTTATTTCAAAATATAACATGATCCATGGTGGTACTTGAGAACCGAATGTGCTCAGAGATGGTTCTTTTTCCCCCTTTAAAGCAGGGTTCTCCTTGGCATGAAATTAGGACTGATGGCAGGCTGGCTTGAAGGAGCTTGTTAGGAAAACAGAAGTGCTTATGTGCAATCGCCTCTCCCAATAGCCTCAGCCTCAGAGTCACATGTCCTCCTGCAGCAGGCAGTGAAGCCTTGGCCATCCCCAAACAGCCTCAGAGTCACATGTCCTCCTGCAGCAGGCAGTGAAGCCCTGGCCATCCCCAAACTCCCTTCACTAATAAGAAACCCCTGTGCTCACTTTCTTACCATTTGAACCGAGGTCTTGAGGGGCTTTCTCGCCCTTGTTATTTGCTGTTTCTCGTTACATCTAGTTAGTTTCTCTCAAGCCACTTTCAGACTCTCTGCACTACGAACGCTGTCCTCCCAGTGGAGGGTAGTTTGGGAAAATAAGGACCTTTGTGGTAGCCAAGAGTTCCTGCAATCTTGTGTAGTCAACTTTTCTTTACTGTTAACAAACACTCGAGACAATGAGCTTATAAAGAGAAAAGGGTTATTTTGATTCGTAGTTGAGGAAACTGAAATACTTTGATTTGACATCGTTGTTTTGGAATTCATGTAGGGCGGGAACCTGGAAACAAATGTTGATACAGAGACCACAGAGGCATGCTGCTTACTGGCTTGCTCATTAAGGCTTGCTCAGCCTGCATTCTCATATTACCCAGGGCAACCAGCCCAGGAGTGACATCACCCATATGGCTGGGTCCTCCCCCATAGATCACCAATTAAGAAAATGCCTCACAGCCAGGTCTTATGGAAGCATTTTCTCAGTTGAGGTTCCCTCCTTTCAGATAACTCTAGTTTCTGTCACGTTGACGTAAGACCAGCCAGCACAGACTGATAACTTCAAGGTCACAGTGCTGCCCACTGACACTGGGAGGTGAAGCACTTTCTCGTTTGTCTCACAGATGTGTGTTGAGGAGCAGTGACTGGCAACACCCATGGAGTAAAAACCTGCAGAACTAGGGCCACCTAGGTTACAAGTAGCAAAATATGAGAAGATAGCAAGGGGGTAAGGGGAGTTGTTAGAGTCCTAAAATGGACACCAACCTGGCTAAGGAAGAATTGATATTATTATGGAGAAAGATTTGAGTGGCAAATGAGACAGAAACCATTAATCAGTTTCCCAGGAGCAAGGACGAAGGGTGTTTGCCTCAGGAATTAGACCCTCCAAAGTTATCACTACCTGCCCAGCCTTCTTGCTAGTCTTATACTCCATGAAATATGTGTTTTATAAAATGAATTCTTTTACTACAGATCACAGATTCATTTGGAGTTGGTACTTTTCTGTGATCAAAATACCAACAGAAAGCAAGTCAAAGAAGGAAGGATTTATTTGACTCACAGTTCAAGACAGCTCTTTACTGTTTTATTACTTACTTCTTTGCTACTTTGTGGGTTCTTCATGGGTTCCTCTTCTAACTGTCTTCTAAGAATATCTTCTCTGGCTCAGATCAACTGCTCCAACTGTGTTCTCTTCCTACTCTGTTCTCTGTTCCTATTCATCTGTCTTCTGGAGCCTCCTCAATCCTACTTCTGAATCCTACTCCTAGCTCCCAGCTTTATAGATCCTTTCCTGTTCCCAGAATTCCAAGAGGCAACTAAAACTGCAGGACATAGGGACCTTTAAAGAGCTAGGCACACAAGATAAATCATCCTACAGGATACAGTCCATCACAAGGGGAGGGATGGCTGCAGGAGCTTGAGGCAGCTGGTTCCTTTGTGCTTGCAGTCAGGAAGCAGAGGGAGAGTGTGCCAAGTGCTCAGCTCACTTTCTCCTTGTCGAGTCAGATCTTCAGCTCAGTCATCAATGTCACCCGCCCATAGTTAGAGTGCATCTTCCCGCTAGAAACTCCCCCATTGACATGTCCAGGAGTTGTCATTTAGATCACTCTAGATCCTGATTAGTTGACAGGCAATATTGACCATCACATAGAGTTACTACAGAGACCTTGAAACAGGAGAGCTGGAGACCAGTTTGATTGCATCACTAAACACTGTGACGTTTTTGCCTTTCAGATCCAGCAGGTTCTGGTATGGGGGTAGGTAACATCTCACTGTGTATACTTCATTCTTGGACTTTCTAAAGATACCGTTTTGTTCTGTGTGCAGGTTTGGTTCTCCCAAAGTGCTTACCCACTCACTATGTTGGATCAGCACTGACAGACAGAATGGATGATCTCATGTCAGTCTGGGAGACACCAGAGCTGAGTTCAGATCAAGACCATAACTCTGAATCAAACCCCCTAAGGATTGAGTCCAAATGTATCCCATACTAATTGTGTACTCATCCATGTTGCTCGGCTAGCTTTGGTACCAATTCCCTTATTCTTGAAATAGATATTGTAGGCTGAATTATGTCTTCCCTAAAGATACTTCAAGTCCTAAGCCAGGGTGCCTGTAAATGTGACCTCATTTGAAATTGAGGTTGGTGCAGATGTAACCAAGTCAGTTAAGGGGAACCTAGTGTAGTGACGTTTGTCCTTAGAAAGGACATTTGGCACAGACACACAAAGGAGACTGTCATGTGACTAACACAGGCAAAAATCGCACTGAGCATCTGAAAGGCAAGGAAAACACCAGAGACGGCCAGTGACCGAAAAAGGCTACGGAGAGCAAAGGAGGTCTTTGGAGGGATCATAGGGATGGTTTATTATCTGACTTAGGGCCTTTCAGGCTGTAACAAACTAAGCCCTGCCTTGCCAAGCCAGCCAGTTTGTGGTCACTCATTTTGGCAGCCTTAGGGAGCCAACAATGTGAATCACTCTTCCTGCCTTTTGCTGACCATCTTATTGTTCAGAGCATTTGCTTCTCCTCTGGAGAGGGTGATACACCTCTGCCCTGCAGGTGGCAAGCCCGGTCATTTCATTTGCTTTGGCCAATGGAATATAGGTAGAAATGAAATGCACACTTCCCAGGAGACGCTGGTTCTGTTCTTACCTCGCTCCCTCTCATGAAACACTGACTCTTCATGTGGAAAACTCCTTCATCCTAAGGGTGAAAATGAAAACATTGGGGAACAAAGTTGAGGCCAACCAGCAATGAGCATCCACAGGAGTCGGACAGAGAGCCAGACCTCTGTTCTCACAAGGCACTGACATTGAGGATGTTTGTTAGTACAGCAGAACGTAGCCTTACACAGCTGTCACTGTATGGAATAGTGTGTGGATTTGATGCTGGGAAAACCCAGCACTGGCACATTGCTGATATTATTTAGTACTGGGGCTAACCTTTAAGTTCAACCAGGGTATTGTAACAACTGCATAGCTACCCCATGTTTAGATAAAATATAGAGTAGAGTTGAAGGATTAGGAATCATTCCTGGGACTTCATGGGAGCACTGACTCTCCAAAGGGAGGATCTCTAACGGTTATGTCGACTCTTGCTTCCATACTCGCTGTGTAGTTTTGACCACAGTGAGTAGTTGAGGGGCTGTCCCAGGCCTTCCCAGCCATGAGGGTCTGTTCTCAAACTGTGAGTCCAAATAAATCTCTCTTCCCTTAAGTGACTTCCATTAGGCACTGTCATTTCAGCAACACAAAAGCAAAATATGTTCAGTTAGGTGAAGCTGGGACCTCTGGTGACACCAACCAATCCTTCACCATTTATTCTGTTTCAAGTTAAGCTTCTGTAAGTAGAATCTTGAATCCTTCAAACAATTTTAATGCTCTGTTGCCAGCTCTCAGCACAGTGAGATGGACAAAAAATGAGAATTTTCTGGGAATACAGGATACTCTTGCTCAATGGTGGTCTAGTAACTGAATGAAAGTTTCAGCCCTACTGCTGACCACTATCATGCAAGAGTATCTGTCACATGTCACAATTAGAAATATGGATTCTAATGAATGGGTATTGCTTTTACAGGATCATAATATAAAAAGTTAATATTCAGAGGGTAAGAACAGTGACTGTTCTTGCAGGGGACAAGGGTTCTGCCCTTCTTGGCACCCATATGGTAGCTCACAACCATCTACAACTCTAGACCAAGGGAATCAAACATCTTTTTCTGGCCTCCTCAGTCACTATATAGTGTGTGCACACACACACACACACACAGGCAAAGCTCCTGTGCATCTAAAATAAAATAAAAAAGGTTTCAAATCCATATTCAAATCTTTTAAGATGGGAACAATGTTTATGTATATCTTTTCTTTAGATTAATAATTTAGTTTTGCACATATACTCCTATGTCTTTACTCTTCCCTATCTGCACTGTATCACGAAAGCCTGGGATAACATCTGGCTTATAGTAGGTTCTCAATAAATAGAGACAGCAAATCTCCCAGCATTCCTTCCTCTTACCTGACTTCCTATGTAATGTAGAAAGCAGTAGAATTATTTCTATAGATTCCTGTGGAGAATGTTCAACCAGTGTTTATAACCAACCATCTCATGAACAATGAATAAAAAGGCAGCTAAGGGTCAAATAAATCCTCAGCTCTGACATTCTCCACTGCAAGTGTAGAGAGAAAGGCTCTGATGTCATCAAGATCACAGAGGATGACTAGACTCATCTTCATCCTTGGGCTGTGCACATCAACTCATCAGATGCTTCAGTGGGTGACTTAGGCTCAAGGTATCCCAAACAAAATCTCATCTTGTTTATATGCTCCTACAATCCTGAATGCTGGAAACACTTCATCTCTCCCTGTCATTCAGTACATCATTCCTTGGATCTTCCTCTGAACTACATGCCTGCGCCAGGCCTTGGGCCCAAGAAGTACAGTAACTCCTTGCTCTCGAGGGCAACATACACAGATGATTCTGCTACAGGAGGCCCTGTGTTCTTGGAGAACAGTGCCGTTGGAGTGGTCCCTCCTCACCAACATTAGCTTCCACAGAGAGACATGGGAAATTCCTGGTCCATTGAGTAGGTGGAAAATATCTCCAGGAATTTTTTTTTACTCCCCATTTCCCTGTGGAGTCAAGGAGAAAGAAAAGCTCATCAGAGAATGTGTTATGAAGAACAGAAAGGAAATGAAAAAGAAAATGTATACAGAAAGTCACATTGGATGGGAGGGGAGAGATAGTGATCATATATTTGTGACAATGATAGAAACAGAGACCTAAAAGAAAATGAGGCAGAGGGATTTTACTTATTTTGACATCACTGTTGGGGTTGGAACCCCAAGGCCTTGTGCATGAGACTCAAGGACTCTAGAGCCTAGTTACTGTCCTGGGGCAGACTGTGTGTCACAGGAGCTCAACAGGAGAATAGCCACAGGTAGCAGTAGAATGGGTGGCAGAGTACTAGAATAGAGAGCCGTTGGTGGGTGACAGTGCACAGGACACTGGCAGAAGACAAGGCTAGAAAGCAGCACCCATGTCAGCAAACGGCAGGCAGGCACGCGAAGGAACCTGGCCTCTGTTCCACACTCTGAGCAGCTCCTGGAGGTTTCTGGTGGGGAGTGATTACCTTTGTCTTAGCCAGCACCCACCTTCACAGACTTGCTCAGTTTAGAAATCTACATCCCTCTTCCTTCTTCTAGGTATTCAGTGAGATGGCCTGTTTGTTCTAATGGTCCCTGAAGTTGTTCACATTTAGTTCATTGCCAATGTCTCAGACCTTTCTCATGTAAACTTTCCCAGGATAGCTTCTGTCAGAATTGCTCGCTTTGACTAATGTCTAATATCCAAGTTAATGTCTCCTGCCTAGAAATACTGACAGGCATCCTATGCCCAGGTCAAAGCCTAAATCTGACCACTACTCCTGCTTTTTTTATATTTAAAAAATTTTAATTTTTTTTTTTGCATACGGGTGTATGTTTAATCTGCATGTATGTCTGTGCACCACCTGCATGCCTAGAGCCGGTGGAGGTCAGACAAGGGTGTAGGATCCTCTGGAACTGAAGTTACATTTGGTTGTGAGACATCATGTGGGCACTGGGAACAGAACCCTGGTCCTCTGCAAGAGTGGACCTCTTAACTGCTGAGCTCTCTCTCTAGCCTCACTCCTGTCCTTGTGGTCCACCAATCCTTAACAGGATTCCTTCTGCTGGTCTTAATAAAGTCCGTGATTTGCATGAACCATCCTGTGGATGCTCTTTCATCTCCCCAGCATGACACTCACCATTTGGCTCATATCATTCCATTCTTTTAGGACCCAATTCAATGATTCTAAGAAGGGTTCCTTAGTTCCAAGCTCCATATTGGTGTAGCACTCCAAAATGTCTGTCTTCTGGAGCACTGGTCAAGTTGAGATCCCAGTTCTCTGGCTGAAGAGTAAACTCTTGAGAGCTCCTGACAACAGAGATTGAGTCTTCTGCCAGAGCCTAGAAGATGCCCAAGAAATACAGAACTTGGGAAAGGCATGACTTCCTGACAGAGACCTCTGCAAAGTAGACAGAGCTGTTGGCATCTTGGGGTTACCATCTTTGACCATAACATCCAGTAGTCACGGTGCTCAGCTGCTGGCATTCAAGCTGTTAGCTGTCTCTTTGGACTCCAGGCAAGGAGGAGATTCTGTCCTTCTGTGCTGACATCTCCCGGAACTCATCATGTTAAATCAACCTGTAACAACAAGAAAAGGACTAGATAATTTGCAACCAGTCACTAGCCACTTGTCAAGTCAAGTTAATGACAAGGTTAGCCTAACAGCTCACATCTGGGTGAACAGATGCTAACATCACACAGACTCATGTAACAGAGTACGACCACATTAAAAGAAAATTAAGCAATGGACTACGTATGGAGACGACTCAGTTGGTAAAGGGCTTGTCCTGCAAGCATCAGGGCCTGAGTTTGACCCCGAGAACCCATGTTTAAAAAATTCCAGGCATGGTGCTACTCACTTATAAACCTTGGGCTTGGGAAGTAGAAATATATAGATTCCTCAGGCTTGCTAGCCAACCCGTCTAGCTGAATCCATAAGCTCCAGGTTCAGTGAGAGATTTTGCCTTTAAAAATAAGGTTACCGGGCAGTGGCGATTTCTGAGTTCAAGGCCAGCCTGGTCTACAGAGTGTGTTCCAGATCATCCATGGCTACATAGAGAAACCCTGTCTCAACAAACAAACAAACAAACAAAAAACAAGATAGAGAGCAATGGAGAAATATTCCTGACCTCTGATCTCAACACATATGTACATACATATAACACATAAGTATTTACTTATGACTGTCTCACACACACACACACACACTCAGTAAGTCTGTGGCCACTCCCCCATCAGATCTAGGAAGGACTGGCATGGATAAGTGAGAGGAATTGAGGCAAAGAGGCACTGAAGCCAAGCACAATAGTCTATGTTATCAAATTTTGTTTTCCTTCTTTCGACGACCTCCATAAAACACCATCTAGAACTCGGAGTAAATGCTTATTGACATGTGATGAGTGTTTAGTTTATAGTAGTCAATATTTCCTCCATAGGCATCTGGGTAGAATGATAGAAATAATGATGTATTAACTTCAATCACCCTAGTTTAATGTCATGAGACAAGAGAGACGACAGAGGGTCATGGGATCTGAAGAAAAGATCTTGGAGGAGATTGAACCATCATAGCTCCCTGTTTAGAGATGGAGACGTTGAGGCTCAGTTCGAGAAAGAAATC
>JADRCD010225225.1:0-14910 GCA_019843815.1 Montemys delectorum | reverse complement strand
GGGGACATGTTGACTAGGGAGAGTTGCCTCGTCAAGTTGTCTCCTCATTGCTGCTTCGAGACATTGGACTTCAATGTGATGAGCCCTCCTGGAAGGCTCAATGGCCGTTTACAGCCCTTCGGTGAACCGTCTTCTTAGCCATCTTTGTTCACATTCTCAGGTGCTTCATATGAGAGTACTTTGTAGATCAGGATAGCCCTATGATTATCACAAACATTGCCCAGAGTTCTCAAATGTAGAGGATGATAGCCCCATGGTTATCACAAATGTTGCCTTGTTTCCCAGCCATTTGCTTCTCAAATGCTTTCAGTTTTCAGACACATTTTCATCTTTCACATAATCGAGGCAAGCAACATTTCACCTTATGGATGTCATGCTTCATTCACATAAAAATGTTTCTCAGTCTCAGGGCAGGTGACTATTTACCAGCATTTTCCTCAGCTTTACGACTTCATCATTATATTATCTTTAAGTTCATTCAAATTTATTCATGGACTATCAGGGGAAACTTGACATTTCTTAACCCTGTCCATTGCATTATTAAAAATAAAAATGAAAGCTAAAGGGCAGCTGGGCAGTGGTGGCCCATGCCTTTAATCCCAGCACTCAGGAGGATCTCTGAGTTCGAGGCCAGCCTGATCTATAGAGTGAGTTCCAGGACAGCCAGGGCTGCACAGAGAACTCTGTCTCAAAAAACAACAACAAAAACAAAAACAAAAAAACCCCAAAAAAAAACCCCAAAAAAACAAAAAACAAAAAACAAAAACAAAAACAAAAACAAACCCAAAAATCAAAACCAAGCCACATGAAAAACCCAAAGGACAGAGAGATGGTTTACAGTTAAAGGTTCTTTTAAAGGTTCTTGCTGCTTTCCCAAAGGGCCCAAGTTTGGTTCCCAGTATCCACACTGGGCAGCTCACAACCACCTGTAACCCAGCTCCAGAGGACTAGATGCTGTCTTCTGGCCTCTGTAGGCACTCACATTACACACACATACACACACACAATGCACATACCTATGCACACAAGCACATGCTCACACACATGTACACATATGCTCATATATACACAATGCACACACATGCACATAAACATGCATACACAATGCACATACACACACATGAACATACACGTGCATTCACCCACACATGTACACATACACACTCACATGCACACACAGGCACACACATGCACATACACACAAACATACACACATGCACATATACACACAAGCCATATACATGCACATACACACATACACATTGACGCACATGCACATACACACATACACATTGACGCACATGCACATATACGTGCACACACAAAGCACATACACATACATGTACACACATGCACATACACTAGCTTATGCACACACCCTAAAAATAACTTTAACTTATTAGAAATTAAAACTTCCTTCACACATGCATGATCTCATATGTATTTTCTCTTGCGTTCATCCTGTCCTGCAAGCCCAACACTTGCTTCTCTTTCACTTCAGCTCCTGCAGCTTGTATGTTCTCTGACTGCAAGTATACAAATGCCAAAGCTGGAAGGCACTCATCTGTTGTTGAAGAACACAAGCTCTCTCCATCACCTCTTCATGATTCAAACCACCTCTGTGCAGGAAACTAGGAAGCCATTAGCAATCTTTGCAACCGAGTCTATGAAGTGGGTTTCCTCTATCAGAAAGCTTAAAAAGTCCCATTTCATCAGACAGCCTCCTAACTAGAAACGCCCTGACACACATCTCCACTATATTTTTAACAATAATCTTGTTAAAAAAAAAAAAGGAGGGGGTACATATTGTTGGAAGAGGTGTAAACTCTTACATTTCAGGTATTTTGAAGGTTGTACCAGTGTATAGCTTACCTCCTTTTTGCTTGATAAAATGCTGGTAAAAAGCAAGGTAAAGAGCAAAGGGTTCACATCATCTTATACTTCCAAGTGATGGCTCCATCATGGAGGGACACTGAGCCAGAAACTGGGGCAGAGACCATGGAGAACATGGAGAAATCACACTTACTGGCTTGCTCTCCCAGCTTTGCTCAACCTGTTTTCTTATATACCCCCAAGACCTCCAGCCTAGGGATTGACACTGCCCAGAGTGGGTTGGTCCTTTCTATGTTAATCACTAATAAAGAAAATGCCCACAGACCAGTCCAATAGAAGCAATTCTTCAGTTGGAGGTTCCCTCTTTCTAGGTGAGTGATTTGTGTCAAGTTGGCCAAAACTCACCAGTACAGTCAGGCCCCTGTTTTCCTTCTTTGTTACTCTCCACATTCATGGTTTATCCTCCTCTGTCATCCAGATTCTTACTGTACTTTGTAAAGACATTAATCATTTGTGTTAAGACTCAGGAGGTGGGTGGCTGTGTTAATAACATACAAGAATGAGGAAGCTCTAAATTTAGCTGATGCCTAGTGGAAGGAAAATGTTAAAACGTGTCATAATATGGAAGACACTGTTCATTTGTAATGAGATTTAATGGAGTTTTAACTTTTGAAAAGACAACCTTTATTTTGTGGCACTGCTCACTATGGAGAATCAATTTGCACAGGAGAAAAAAAATCAGAGAATATCATAATCTAGATCAGAAAAAAAAACCCAATGGTCAAAGATAGGTAAACCCAGGAAAGCATGGCAATACTGACTGTAACCTGAAGAGCAAGATAAACAAATATCCATATATCCTTATTATATGATAATACATACATACATACATACATACATGCATGCATACATACATACATTCAAACAAACATACTTAAGAGAATATCTAGTAGTACCTACTGGAAGAATGGGGATAAAAAATGGGGACTGGAGCACCCAGTAATTATGCTACAGCCCTCTAGGATAGGTCTATGGGTGTAGCTCAGTATACCTTCTTAGCACACAAGACTCTGAGTTCCGTCCCCAGCATCCCCCAGAAGACAGGTGCCAAAGACAGTATTTATATTAGCTATCGAAAGTTTTTTAAGGTGAAACAGAATACCTGCTGTCTCCCAGTCTCTCCCCAAATATTCAATTACCAGGATGCTTTTGTTTCCTTTATAGCAGAGTTTTTCTTTATCTAAGGCAATAAAGTGTCCACTACCCAATCCATCAGATAGCAGACACATACACTGATGATATGGCTAGATTCACTCATTTGTTTGCAACAAGTACAACAGTTGGTTACCCCAAAGTTCCCCTTTCCTACAGGAGGCATGGCAGACTGTGGCTGGGATCACCAGGGGGACTCATCAGATGAGTCTACACCAACCTGATTATGACTTGCAAGCTACATTCCCTGTGGTCCAGTGTACAAGTCATTCTATCAGTAACAATGTTTCTTATCCAAAGAGATGCTGAACGAGGAGCTGAATGGTGATTGGCTTAGTATACACACTGAATAAATCATCCCTGGATACCTAGAAAATAACTAGAACCCTGGTGACAACAAGAATATCCCAAAATGTCTTCATAGTCTTAATAAACACCCCCAAATCCCTCCCAGGGATGGAGTTCAACTCCCATCTTGAAGTGGTCTAAACTCATGATGCATTTGGAAGGACCAGAAAGGGGAAACTAGGAACAGTGATGGAGAGCTCAGACTCCTCTTGTTTTACTGCTGTGAAGAGAGACCATGATCAAGGCAACTCTTATAAGGACATTTAATTGGGGCTGGCTTACAGGTTCAGAGTTTCAGTCCTTTATCATCAAGGCAGGAGCATGGCAGCATCCAAACAGGTATGATGTAGGAAGAGCCGAGAGAGTTCCACCTCTTGTTCTGAAAGCAGCAAGCAGTAGACTGGCTTCCAGGCAGCTAGGACAAGGATATTAAAGCCCACGCCCACAGTGACACACCTACTCCAACAAGGACACACCTTCTAATAGTGTCACTCCCTGGGCCAATCGTGTACAAACCACCACACCTCTCAACCAAAGGATCAAAGTCAATGTCAGCAGTAATAAGGTGGGATCGTGATCGTGAGATCTCAGGATTTGATTCAATGAGGGGGATTCCATCTCAGTGCGGGATGGGGGTTTCTCCCTCAAGACCTATAACCCCAGTCGAATAGAAGAGCACAGAGAGAGTCACATTAAGGGGCATATTCCAAAATTTCTACACAGAAGGCTTCAAGAGCTTAAGGAAGAGCTGAGCAAACATCTTCAGTAAGAAGAGGAAACAAAACAGATACATTTAATTGAGACACAGTATAATTTCCAATTAGAACAGTAACAACAGAGACATAGAAAAACTGCTGGAATTCTTTTAGAACTAGACCATATCCCCAGCCTATCCTTGTGTTCTGTCCATCTACAGTTATTTGTAAATTAAGTTTTCCAAAGCCAATGTAGTTGCTTTTTAATTTAAAATTATTTTTGAGACAAGGTCTCATGTAGTTTATTATCAACTCTAACTCATTGTGTAGCCAGCTGGCCTTGAACCCCTGACTTGCCTGCTTCAGGCTTCTCAGGGCTGCTATTATTAATGATGTACAACTTGATGTCCCCAGAGTGCCACAGTGAACTTGTGGACACTGAGAGGAATATGTGCCTCCTAAGTTTTTGGTAATTTTTACTTCTGAATGTATTTGTTTGATTGTTTATTTATTTATAACAATTTGATGGTTCTATATTGAGCAAATATGGAAGACAGTGCCTTTCTCTTCGGGAAAATATCCTACTTTTCAGAGAAATCTTATTTAACCAGTATGGTGGTCTGCATATGTGTGGTCCCCATAGATTCATGTGTTTAAATACATGGTCCATAGGGAGTGGCACTATTAGGAGGTGTGGCCTTGTTGGAGTATATATGGCCTTACTGAAGGAAATGTGCCACTGTGGGAGTGGGTTTTGAGGTCTCATATGTACAAGCTACACCCAAGATGGTACACAGTTTCCTGCTGCCTTCAGATCAAGATGTAGAATTCTTGGCTCCTCCAGCACCATGTCTACCTGCACACTGCCATGCTTCCCACCATAATGATAATGAACTAAACCTCTGAAACTGTGAGTCAGCCCTGATTAAATGTTGTCCTTTATGAGAGTTGTCTTGGTCGTGGTGTCTCTGGACAGCAATAAAACCCTAAGACAACCACTGTTACATTTAAATACTGATATACTCTATTTACATATGATAGTACCACAAGTGCCTTCTTTGAAAATGTTCTTTTGAAAATAATTAAGAAATCCAGGTAAAGAGGGCTAAAAATATTTAATTGTTGAAACACATTGGTAAATTGAGTTCCTTACACTGCCGTCAGAAGTAGATACACACGTTGCTAGCAAATTAAAAATTTTCCAGATACCCCACTAAACATTAACTGTCCTCAGTTATGCCCTAAGAGACAGTGCAGAGTTAACATCATGAGATGCTCAGGCTACACAAGGGGAGAACAGGCAGCCCGGTGGCTGTAGGGTATTTATAATTATTTAAGCCTTTGACTAAAGAAAGGAGGAATTTAATCCACATAACATGCACATTTAACGAGTTCATTTCCAAATGCTGCAATGTCCTTAACAAAGGCAACTCTCCCAGCATTTAAAATAAAAATCTTAAACCAACTAGTAAAAAAAGGGAGATGGTTGTAAGAATCCATTTACCAACTTTACAGATAAAAAATAATGACATGGAAATATTGAAGACAAGAGGCAATATATTACTTCAGGTAAATCCTTTATGTGGCCCTACGACCGTGTTATAAATACAATAAGGATTGTGTCATATAAAAACTATCAAAAGATTATCAGTGAAAAGACATGCTCTTGGTGAACTGTGCTCAATGGCCAGGAGGGAAAACATCATGGTGTGGAGCCTGGTGGCCCAGGCCGGGGAGTGACAGCCTTTGTGGTCTCTCATTGGTGAGTGGCACAAAGTCCCTTCTATAACCATGACATCCGGTATGGACCCATGGTCTCAACTACACAGCTAGGATTTGGGCACAGCAGGAACGACCTTTCAGAATTTGTTTGAAGATAACTGTGTTCATTCAATGTCCCAGGAGCCAAGTTCCTTCCATATTCATGAGCAAGCTATGAAGGAAAAATAAGAGAAGGAGGAAAAAAAGAATTAGCACATTCAAAAATCACAACTTAGACAAAAGTGCATTGCCTAAGCCTGCAAACTATTTAACTGATTTGCTTTTAAATAGAGTGTATGTTCAATAGCCAGTCAACAATTACTTGAGATTCAGTACTGGGCAGTATATTCTGAACATTGGTAATATTTATATAAAGAGACCAAATTGGATGATGAGAGACTTATAAAATAAAATTAAAAATTAAAATACAGAAATACAGAATAACCAGGCTGTGTGCACATCAGCACCAAACTCATACTATAGATCATCCAGTGATATTCCAGCAATATACTACAGAGGGGACCTATGCATCCGCAGCCTGTGGAGCCCCCCCAGGGGGATGCTGATGGGATCGGCCCACACTAGCATCTGAGAGCCATCTCATAAACTGCTGTTTGCTGGGTGAGTGTGAAGCAGGGCTATGCCACCCATCACTTCCCTCCTTGGCAGAGACATAGCTATATGGCCTGGTTTCTACTCTGGAGTCAGGTATCTTAAGAAACTACACATTTGTATCATCATGTAAGTCATTCCTCAATTTGGCTCAAAATGTTGCCAACTGAGCCCATGAAGCGAATCTCATTCAGAAAGGCCATGGTGTTAGTCAAAAATAGTGTAGCGTATCCTTCGTATCAGAATCTTTCCACGACAGTCCTCAAACCAAGAATGGGCCTGGAGAGTCATGGGTGTTGGAGTGTCACGGACAAGTGGCACAATGGGCACACAGTCACTCAGGAAAAGCTTTCAGGTGATTCAAAGGTGAGGCAGAGGGAAACCAGGACCAACTGACTACATACTTAGAGACACTAGCAGAGAAAGAACAGATGGAGAGGGTGATAGTTAACACATTTGGATCCAGGAGCATTGAGCGAGCCACTTACAGCCATGTGGGCTATGTCAGCAGTAACTGCTAAACTGTTACTAAGGAACTTCTGACTCCCACACAAGGGTAGGTGAGAAGCCGAGGCTCAGCATAGCTCACCTGGGGTCTGTGCGCAGCGCAGCAGAGGGAACCAGGTTCCTGGCATGAGTCTACAGGACCCCTCTTCCGATCAGTTCTTACACTTTTGAAACATGTCATCATGACAGGGGGAGGAGGGGAATGGTAGCACAGGCTGGTGTTCCACCAGCTGGGCTTACACAGGAGGTGTGTCACACAGGGACTTCTACAAGAAACAAAATGACAGCAGGCCCAGAATGCTGTGTGGGGAGGGGAGGCACTCTATTCAAATAAATACTAGGCTTTAAAAAAAAAAAAAACCTTGGCAAATTTTCAAGAGTTGGGGGGTGAGGGGTGGATTCCAGTCTAAATCTCCATGCTGCTTCTCTGGTGAGCCCCTCTCCAAAGAACTATTCTAAGGCTGCTGTGGCTTCCATTACGTGGCAGAACTTTATGTGCCCCAGACCTCCAGCAGGAAAAGCACTCAACCTCCACCAAGAGATTTCTAAGCCTCTACCAATTCCAGGACTGACCCTGGCTGGAGAAGAGGTGGCCTCAGTAACAAAGAACTCTTGCTTCTGGTCTGCTAGAGTCTAGGTTCTGGGGGTGGGGGCATATGAAGAAGGGGTTGGGGGGGGAGAGAAAAAGGTGGGGGAAGAAGGAGAGAAAGGGGAATAGGAAGGAAGTTAAAGAAGACACAGGAAATGATGAAAGCAAGAGCTACCTACCATTAATTTCATCAAATCCTAACAACAACCCTTATGTCTAACCAAAAGACCCATTCTATAGATTATAAAACTGAGGCCACAAGGGGAAAGTAACCTATTCAACCAGCCTGTGGAAGAGCCTGAATTCAAACCTAAGGTTGGCTTTGAACAGCGTATGGGCTCTCTTGGGAAACAGCCCTCCTGAAAGGGGAGGCTTCAAAAGAGGCTAGGTGTGTTTGCCAAGACCAACACACAGTGAAGTGCCAGACAGAATGTACCATGGGGCATATCTCCTCCTGAACACAGCGTGTACACACTGTGCACTCGTTGATCCTCATGTGATTCCTAGTTGAGTCTCCCTGGCTGAGGTCTCCATCTGTCATTCAAGTCCTAAGCCCTCCCCTGGCTGAGGTCTCCATCTGTCATTCAAGTCCTAAGCCCTCCCTGGCTGAGGTCTTCATCTGTCATTCAAGTCCTAAGCCCTCCCTAGCTGAGGTCTCCATCTGTCATTCAAGTCTTAAGCCCTCCCAGGTTTGGGTGCACCTGGTGTTTTAGGCAGGCATGCAGCTTGCTCTTGTTAAACCAGTCACACTGCATTTGTGAAAGAATGAAGAGGAAACCACAGCAGAAAAGACAGTGGATGAGAGCTTCTGAGACTTCATCCCAGCATTCGAGATCTCTACGATGCACACAGAAACTGCAATCGGCTCTTCATCCCCAAGGGTAAACACATGAGGTAAGTCAGGAAAACACACAGAGGAGATGATTCAGGAAAACACCAAGTACCTCTTGAGTATCCAGCCATCATGTTATCTTCCTCTAATCTTAGAAAGAGAATAACAGTTAGTGTTCAGATTTTTAAAAGCTCATTATATTTTCCAAAAAGCTACAAGCTACAAATAGTCTCATACACATGCATATGTACACATACATGCACACATGCACATTCGTGTGCACATATACACACACATGTGCACACATGAGCACACACATACATGTGCACACATATGCAAACATGCATGCACCTACCCGTGTGCACGCACACACATACAAACATGTACACACACATGCACAAACACACATGCACACACATGCACACATGCGCACACACACATACACACACGCTCATAGAAATCATAAAGGAGGGTGGGCAAGATGGCAAGATGGGTTCAAGGCTACAGGCACCTGCTGCCTGAGCTTCCTCCTAGAACCCACATGTATAGAACTGACTGCTGTAAATTGTCCTCTGATCTCCACATGCAAACACACACTGGATAAATTAAAATGTGATGAATGATAAAACAAGCAGCAACAGACAACAAATAATGACAGTGTGTTTTAAAATAATGTGGTCAAGTTTGTGAGCAGTTCTTTTTCCTGTAAGCACTGCACTGCTGATAAGTCCATCATCTTCATGGTATGCAAATATAGCCCATGTTTGCAAACACTCCATCAACCTGCTTAAATGCTGGCTTTCCGTTTCACACTCATCAGCACTGAAATTAACAAGAAATCAAGAGTATCTGTGGTGCATGCACATAAATAAAACCCCTATGCAAACCTCCAAGCAAACCGGGCTTTTGTGGACGTTGCTTCAACATGTGGGTGGCACTTTTGAGAAAACAGTGACAGGGAACGCACAGTTCACACATGGCTCACTGCCACTGCAGAGCATGTGGTCAACCCAGGTAAGTGGAAAATATAATTGACATTTGTCTTTGAGACCAGGTAAAGTGCCTGCTGGGCAAGCATAACAACCTGAGTTCGAGCACCCGGACCCACAATTACAAAAGAAACCTAGCATGGGGGCGTGCTCTTGTAAGCCCAGTGCTGAGAAGGCAAAGGCAGCTGGATCTCTGGGGCTTGCTTGTCGGCCAGATTAAAGGACTTAACAGGTTCCAAGTAAGTGAAAGAGCTTGTCTCCAAAAGAAAAGACAGCTCCCAAGGATCACTGGAGCCTCTCCTCTGACCTTCACATACACGTGAATCTGCACACTCATAAATGCATACATGCACATACACAAACACCCACACCCATACATGTGTGTATGCACACACACATACATACTCAAACACCCAGAGATGTAAATGCATACACATACATACACAAATACTCACTTACATACATACACCTACACACACATACAGACACACCTGTACACAAACACCAATTCCCATACACACACACACACACACACACACAAACACACACAAATAGACACCTACACCTATATATACACCTACATACACATACATACCCATACACAAACACCCACATCTATACATTCACACACACACAGTTACACCCATGCAGCCACACACAAACATCCACCCCCACATATACAGAGACACACACATACATATACCCACACTCACAAATATACAGACACATTCATGCATATATCCCACATACATACATTGACACACCGATTCTCACACACACAGATACACCCATACATGCACACACACACACATAAACACCTACACCTATACACACACACACACACACACACACACACGCAAACACACACACCTATACATTCACACAATACACCCATGCATGCACACACAAACATCCACCCCCACATATACACAGACACACACATACATATATCCGCATTCACAAATATACAGACATGCATATACCCCCCACACACAAACATAGACACACAATTCACACACACACACACTTTTATTTTGAGGAAATAGTCCCACAAAACCCTTGCTTACTTTTCTGTACCGGCTTTGCCTGACTAGACGCCATGTTGACAGCTTCAGAGGGCAAGCCAACATACACTCCCCCGTAGTTTCTTTAAGAAAGAAATCAGATCAAGTTAAAGGGTTCTAGAGAGAGAGGGGCCTCAGAAAACAGGGCATGGACCACTCCAAACAATTATATGATCGTGAAGACAACTCGGGAAGTTTCAAAGATTCTTCGGTTTCTATGTTAGAAGGAAGCTTTGGGGAAATATCTGCATTAAATCAATAAAATGTTTAAATATTTTGCTTGTAATGAGAAAGAAGTGAGCTAAGTCAGTCAAGTGATGGTTTGAGGAATGTGTGCCAGGTGTCAATCATCACGTATGACAAATTCAGAGATCCCTGTGGGGTTAGGCGATGTGGGATATTCAGAAATCATTTCCTCATAGGGAAAGAAGTATGTCATATGGGAGAGAGTCCAGGAGTGCAGTGTGGAGCGGAGCTGAGTGAACCTGAGGAAGAGCGAGAGAAAGAAGTGGAGAGGTGAGGAGGGGACGTCACCTCAAGCACAGGAATGGATGGCACAGAGCCACACACAAGGCAGAGTACAAGCTTGACAGGCCGAAGCCGAGATTCTGTGCTGGGCGCACATCCCAGCCAGTGTCCCGGCTGATGGAACCTGTGTTCTGTTCCTGTGCTAGCGTGGTTACGTCCATGCACCATGGCCAAAACCACTCACGTGAAACCTTTAGCCGTGGCGGCACGTACCTCCTCTTGTCGTCTTCGGTTATCGAGTCTTCTGTTCTAAAAAGGGCCAAACACACCTGTGTGAGCCACTCAGCTGCAAACCATCCTCGAAGCGTCACGAGCAGAGTGGAGGTAACGGCGCCCCTGGTTCACACCCACTGCCACCCTGCGCCTCCGCCGCACAGTGCTCTGGCTGGCTCTGACCACATAGTAAAGACTGAGCAACTTTCTACATATCAAAATGGATAAACTCATCAAACGCCAAAAAGCCCAACGGTCAAACCAAATAAAGAACAGGGAGCAGCTGAGACTGGAAAGGCCACAAAGTTGGATGTCAGAAAGCTGGCACCCACTCTGCTCTCCCCCAATTTGCCTCAAATTGCCTGGATCTCCTTCGTAAAGTAAGGGGTCAGCTGGAGACCCCCCCCTCACTGTGATATGGGCCCCCTAGTGCCACCAGAGAAGCCCAACCACAAGTAGTGAAACTTCTCTCATGAGAAAGAGTTACAGCCAACTTGACTTCCCTTTGTTCAAAAACTGAGCCATTAATACACATTCTACTACAAAGAGCTGGAAAACATTCCGAAGAAAGTTCTTAGGGGGTCTCCTCCTTAAAACACAGAGCGTCAGTGCTGGAGACATAGCTCAGTTGTTAAACGACTTGTGGTCCAAGCAGCAAGACCATAGTTTGAACTCCAGAAGGCGGACATGGTAATGCATGCTTGTAATCCGAGCAGTCTGGAGGGCAGAGTCAGGCCAACACCTGGGTGACCAGCTACGCCTTATTGCTAAGCCAAAGGCCAGTGACAGACAGCCTCTGTCTCAGTAAACAAAATGGACACCTCAGGTAAAACACCTGAGCTTGACCTCTGTTCTCTACATGCATGTGTGCACACACATGCACATACACGCACACAAATGTACACATGTATGTACTCACATACAATAATGGCCTGGCATGTTTGCATCCTGGGCTTGGTTCAATAAACAACATCTCAGGATTGATACTCGTACCAGTATCGCTATTACGTTTACTCAAGCGAAATGGACACATCCTGTAAAACAACACCTGAACTTGACCTGGGGCCTCTGGGTGCCTCTGACAGACTCTCTCCTTGTGCCAGAGGAGTGCCCATTCCACAAAAATTCCTCTGCCAATCTCTAAGTGGACGCCGTCCTGGGGCCCTGGTTCGCACATACAGGTTACTTTTCTTAGATAAATGCAATACTCTAAAGACAACATCGTGGTCATCCAGAAGGGGCCTCATTCAGAACAGACACCAAACACCTGCAAACCCCCTCACCGAATCTTCTGATTCTAGCAGTGGCCCCCGCCGTGTTTTACACACTTAGAATTTGAGTCGGCTCCAGCCATAGCTGTGCACACACCTGTGATCTCCCTCCTTGCCAGCAGATCTGACAGTTACCCAATGAATACTGCCTGTGAGCACAGGGACACAGAGATGGGGCGTGACATCCATCCTGAGTTGTCGTTTATGGAGCCGAGCCCAGTATTTACATGCATCTCAGTCATCCGCTTCACTCGCTCTTGCAGAAGAGCCAAATCCCCTGTAACTGAGGAGCGTCGGAGTCGCGCTGTATCAGACACGGTGTTGTGCGCATTCATTGCTGAGGCTTAATAAGGTGGTATTTACTACTTCAAGCTAAGATGGATTCATAAATTTGTAGCGCAGATGACAGGAAAACGACAGTGAGTGCTCAGTCATGATCATAACTGGGTGCTGCAGTCCTGAGTGACTCACACTACCGTAAAGGCATCACTTGCGAAGCTGGATGTAACTGGTAGGTTTGGACATGCATAATGTCTCATGGCTTCTTTTCCACATTCAATTTCTCCTGCCTAACCCCGATTCAAAGTTTCTCTTTCCCAAATAAAAGAAAACAGTGACATTTAATATTTATTTTTAATTGTGTGTCTGTTCCTATTTGTCTGTCTGTCTGTCTGTCTATCTGTCTGTCTGTCTGTCTGTCTGTCTGTGGGTATGTGCACATGAGTATATGGCCTTTGCAGCCCAGAGGCATAAGACCCACCATACCTGGATTACAAGTAGTTGTGAGCTGCCCGATGTGAGTGTCCAATACAAGAGCAGTCTACATCCTTAACTGCTGAGCCATCTTCTCAGCCCACCTTTTAAATCTATTATCTCTTATCAGTTATCTAAAGCCCAGCCTGCATTCTCAGTATAAACAACCTTTACACACACAACCAGCAGGAAATGGTAGCACAGCCATCATACTGAGTAATTGAAGTTTCGGATATAAATGTTCTAACATCGACATGTATAATGGGTTCTAAGATGTTCAGTCTTGGGCTGGGAAAGGGTCTGTAGGTAAAATGCTTGCTGAGGGAATGCGAGGGCTTGAGTTTGGGCCATCAGCATTCGTATAAGAAGCCAAGAAGGTGTGCCACAATCCCAGAACTATGCAGAAACACAGAGTTTCCTAGGACAGCCTGGCTGGCTAGAGTCAGTGAGCCTGTGTTCAGTGAGAGACCCTACCTCAGTAGAATGAAGGGCAATCAAGAACCGTACCTGATGTCATCTTTGGGCCTCCACATTTTCACACATATATACACAAACACACACATACCCACACATACATATACATACACACATGCACGCACACACATATACACATATACACACACATGTACATACATATACACGCATACACACACACACACACACACACACACACACACACACACACACGCACAGTCCCAGCCTTCTAAACCTTTAGCTACGCTCTGAAGCCTATTTCAGTGTGTTTGCCTCTGTGTATGAAACTACCACCTGATCAATTCTGGGACCGGAGCCCTGGGCTTTAAAAATGGTCTCAGTGGGCTTGGGATGGAACTCAGTTGATAGAATGTTTGTCTAGGGCTAGAGAAATGGCTCCATGGTTAAGAGCACTGACTGCTCTTCCAGAGGACCTGGGTTCAATTCCCAGCAACCACATGGTAGCTCACAACTGTCTCTAAGTCCAGTATCTGACAACCTCACACAGATATACATGCAGGCAAAACACCAATGCACATAAAATAAAAATAAATTATTTTTTTAAAGTCTAGTGTGCCCTAGGCCCAGGGTTCATTCTCCTGACCCCCATAAACTGGGTGTGTTAGCACACATCTGAATCCTGGAACTCAGGAAAAGGGTCGGGATTAGGGGCTTAAGGTTATCCTCGGCTATGTGGTGAGCTTAAAGCCAGACTGGGATAGAAACCTTGTCTCAAAATTTAAAACAAAATTTAAAACAAAAAACAAGTCGTTGTCAACCAGTCTGTGATGGCCATTGTTGGTTGTCAACTTGACTATATCTAGAATGAACTACAACTCAGAAATGGAAGGCACACTTGTAATCTGGAACTTGGGGTGGGGAGATGTGGGCTCTCAATGGGAGGATATACCATTAATCTGGGTCACTCCATCTGCTGGACGCATGCCTATAGAAGAACATGGAAGAAGGGAACTTTGCTCGTTGCCTGCTTGCCCTTGCCTCAGCTAGCAAGTCCATTCCTTCACTGGCGCTGGAGCCTACTTCTTTAGGATCCTAGCAGACACAGAAGAGCAGCCGGGACACCCAGCCTTGTGGGACTGAGCAACAACTGACTTCCTAGACTTTCCATTCACAGCCATTGTTGGATTAGCTAGACTGCAGTCTGTAATTCATTCCAATAAAGTATGTGTTTGTGTGTGTGTGTGTGTGTGTGTGTGTGTGTGTGTGTG